>CAAKHG010033500.1:0-16848 GCA_901007715.1 Dactylopterus volitans
TGACGTCTCACACACACACACACACGCCCATGCACGCACACACGTGCGTGCTTGGTTGAGTACGAACAGTGAAGACAAAGTCTGCCATAAAAAAAGGCTTTAGCTAGTGATGTTTCTCCAGGGGAAAAAAACAAAACAAAAACCTTTTGCAAACCCACAAGTTGGACTGTTTATATTTTAAAGTTTGTTTTTCTGCGTCGCATATAAAAGATGCACCTCCATCCCGGCTTAAGCCCAGACAACCTGCGGCAAAAGCTTAAGCAGCTGTTTAACGAATGACGCCATGTTTTTATCTGCGAGCACACCACCTCTCACACACTGTATCTCCTGGGTGACTAATAGGAACTGGGCGCCACTGGGAGTCTGCTGATAAATCTTCTTGTTTAGTCTGACAGGGGAGATGGGATCTGGGATTAAGCCACAAAGTGACTGTGATAACAGCGCTGGAGGAGTCCAGGACATGGTGGCTCCCTCTGCTTCTATTCACAAAGGAAGAAAGAAGCCAAGTTCACCTTTTGAATTCAAATACATCTTCTACATCTAAAGCCCCAGCCTCTTTGATGTTGCACAAAGCAGAACATTTGGCGAGGAGAGATTTTTATCGAGGCACCATCACTTCCTGCCTGCTCGCTTCATATTCATTAAACTCTTATTTACATTTTGTGTCCTTCGGTGCAGCTGCAGCTCATCCCGAATGCAGCTGCCAGAGTCCTCCACGACATTAAGGAGGCGGAGCTCATCACAGCAGCAGCTTTTAAATTACTGTGCCGGCTCCCTGTGTGTCAAGGAGTCGAATTTAAAATAATAATTCTTCTTTACAAAGCGCTCAGTGGTCTCGGGCCTAAATACCTTTCTGATTTACTTGTGCATTACACAACAACCAGACCTCTCAGGTCATCTGGGGCAAGATTTCCAGAATCAAAACAAGCAAGGTGAAGCAGCTTTTACTTTCTGGGCCCCCCCCCCCCTCCCCCTGTGGAACAAGTTTCCTTTACACTCGAGGTTTCATTCCAGGCTCAAGACATTATCATTTACTGTCTTCCTCGTGAATTTGTCTGATTTTGTCTCTTTTTTTGTATATTTGTCTTTATTTTCCTATTTTGAAATGTATTTTTCGTGATTTCTCATTGTACATCCCGTCCATCTGCATCCCACAAAACGCTAATGCAAGAGGCTTTGGAAGGTGCACGCGCTTAATTGTTCCGCTTGTCCACACCTGAGGACGTGTGAATAAAGACAGGCCTGGGGAGGCTGGCAGAGGGAGATTGATTTTGTCTTGCTGCAGCAATTTCTTCAGCTTTCTCACTGACTCTTCCTTTGCCTCCCGTGCTCAGCTTCTGGATCTGTAGCTGCTGTTTTTTTTATCAGATGCTGAGCCCATCTCCACCTCCACGCTCAGGAGTTCAGTCCTGAAATTTGCCCGACTGAACAGCACTAGCCGATATATTTGGCTCAGACACCCACGCTTTGCCCGAGAGCATTTGGATTGTTTTCTTTCCCCCAAACCTGCACTCAGTTTTGCTTTGTAGCCGGGGTTCCTCAAGTGGTCCATTCTTCACTTGCAGAGCTTCAACCTTTCCCTTTAGCCTGCTGGGGACGAAGAAGGGGTTGTTGTCTTGTGCCGAGCGGGAGGATCTGTTTGCAGAGGAGCTTCCTCCAGTGCCTGCTCTGGCGTGAAACACTTGCTTGTCTCCTGAGCTCCTTTTTTCCTGCAGAGAGTCCTCATGTTGCCTCCTCTGCTCACCAGCTGGAGGGGAGTATTCGGTGCTGCTATCTCAGTTTGCAGAGTGTCCATCTTGTCCTCTAGCTCTGCTCTGAGCTGGTTCTTCTTCTGCTTCCAGGAGTCCAGCAGGGTCGGCCGCTCTCTTGCTGCCCAGCCCACCGGACCCAGTTCTTTGTGCTTTCACCCTCATTCTAATCCATTTATTTAAATAGACCCTTATTTTGTAAACTCTGTGGTCCGTCTTTATCATATACTCCGGCTCACACGCTCGCATAATTATTTCTCTTTGTACATTTTCATACCATAACTATGTTTAACAAATTGTCATAAATATTTACAGTGAATAAATGTGAACTACAGATGTGTTCCAATCAGTGCTGATTTCTGAAGTCTGGCAATCCAGGCAATTTCACAGCTGTAAATTAATCTCATGAAAACACCATGCCATGACAATTTGAGTCCGTCTCTGGCACTTTGTTCCTGGCATTATTCTCTTAAATAAAAGTGACAAATATTCAGATTTACAAACGGCTAAATAATATAGTTGTGAACAGTATAACTTTACAGCACAGAGCAATAAGTTACATCATATTTTGGCTAGTTTATTTTTATGGGATTTGCTGACATAAAAAAATCACATATTTCAAATTGAAATTGATTATGTAAAGCCATAATTTGACATATCTTAATTCAAAACGAAGAACACTTTCAAACAAGAAATTAAAATGTCAAAATATAGGAACAGTTGTGTCTGTGTTGTTTATGGATATGTACAGAGCAGTCTGATTAAAAAAAAAAGCACATTTAACTTATTTTATGTGTATCTGGATAGTATGAGATAATTTTACCTCCACATTCTGAGATGTTTCGAGCTCCGACCACTTTGGAGATTTCTCTTCCTTCAGGTCCGGGGCAGAGCTCACAGGACATCTGTCCCTCCTCGTCCTGATACGTTCCAGCTGGGCACAGAACGCACCTTCCCTGGTCACCGTCATAGTACATCCCCACACTGCAGCTCACTGACACACAGATGGGGAATGACACCAGGGTTAATCACCGCTACAGTGACCCAGTAATAAGACTCACAGTTCAAAACTTGACAATGCAGTTTTTATGCAATTATATGCCAAACTGTTTCTCTCAATTTCTCTTGTCTCTTTGATTGTATGGTCTTTGTGCTGTGGTGAGTGAGCTCTGATTTCAAGTTGGTGGAACAGAGCGTTTTCCTAATAAACAGAAAACGGAGAACTAAGAAACCCCAAAACCCGAATGTCATGTCTGCACTTGCAAATTTACTCCAATTTAGTGGACCGATCAGTGTTTGGTGTGTCTGATGTGTCAAGTGTTGCCGCCACTACCGAAACCATGAAAGGGGTGCGAGACGTGATTCCGTCTAGCTGAAGTGCAGACGTTAATCAGCATCTATACGAGTGTGCCCTGCGGCTACATGGAATCAAACAGTCCTGACCACACGGTAGATTTACACTACAAATACGTCACTTCAGCTGACAGGAGCATGGCTTTAAAGTAACCCAGATTTCAACAGCTGCCTCTCAAATATGAACAAAGAGGACCAAGTATGTACTTGCAACAGATAAACACTGAGGAGGAGAGTTAACTGCTCAGTAGTCTCAACTCAAGGAGGTATCAACTGATTCTGATCGGATTACCTCACAAATTATGTTTTGAATAGGTTTGAAAATGAAAGAAAATAGATTCAGATGACGGACGTAAGAGTAAAAGCAATGGGGCCCATCTTAAACGTTGGTTTGTGATAGTTGATCAGTAAATGTTTCCTATAGGCCATGACTTCTTTATATCTATGACTACATATCTCACTTATGTCACATCTGTGAGTTTGGACAGGTATCTATCCCACAGTAGCATAAAAGAACACATCAATATGTGTTACAAAAATTGTGCAGCATATACGTAATGTGGGCACATATCAGAATAGGGAAAATATACAGCATCAGACAGAAGAACCGTGTACAGTAGGTCTTTCATACTGCCTTTGGGTTTGGGCTAAACGGAAATAAATTAGTAAATTGCAAGAACAAAGTGAAAGCATGGTAATCATTTTGTTATTAACTTGACAAACCGAACTCGTCATGGCTCTTATTCATACAGTACCTTTGGGTTTGTTTACCATTTTTGTGCATCTGTTGACACTTAACAATGTGGGACTGTTTGCTAAAGTTTTTGTGAGAGAAAATAAAATCTGTTCAATTGGGGAATCGCTTTCTTCCATTTAAGTTAGACATTTATAAAATTTCTGAACAGTAGTAAAACATTTTGCTTTTAGTAGCTAACAGCCGTGTTGTTGCTTAAAACGGAGCAGCGGTATATTGTAGATGTGTGACTGAAATTAAAACCGATAGCTCTACATTACAACACTGCAAACTTTACACTTCACTTTAGGAGTGCCACAATACGTTTTCGGGGTTGAGAACACAAACTGAAACATGAAGGTCAGTGTGTTTTCCTTCATGTTTCAAATTTCAAACCTCATGCACCCATGAAAAAGCGGAGACAAAAGATCAACGGCTGTCTCTCCGCAGCTGCTTCTGTGCCCTACAAATGGCACATCCTAGTCCTTGATATCCCATGGCTACGCATCAGAGAGTCACTGTAATACCACTATAAACAGCCTGGTCTCTTTTAAAAGCAAACACACAAGCAAATCAAAGAGAGGATTTCCCTCTCAACTCTCTAAAGTGCAATGGCTTGATTAAAGGGTCCAACGCACCATTTTGCTTTGGTCCCTCCCATTCAGACTGATGCCTGTAATTAATTTAGTAATTACTGTGTCTGTCTGATAGTCCTCAGAACTGGGATTGAAAAACTGGTGCTGATCTCACACAGGAATAAATCTGTGAAATCCCAGCGCCTTTAGTCCCAAATGTGCCGCACTCGTAGCGTTTAAGCAGCGTGTAGGTAGAAAACCACTATCTCTAAAAGCTTGACACATGAAAGCTTTAACATAGACCCATTATACATGGCTCAGCAAATTGTTAGATTTTTCCTCTAAAGAAAGAAAATGTAATTCTTTCAAGAGCAGTTCAATTTTTTGAGACCTATTGTTTATTCTGAAAGACCATGAGGAGCCATCATAGCATTGTCCTCTTACAGCTTTTATTTGACAGAGGGAAGCAGTGAGTGAAGAGAGAGTGAAAGTGAAAGAAAAAAAAAAACTTGAGGCCTTTCAAATGCAAAGAACAGTTCTATAGAGTCCTCGAATTGATGGCCCCAAAGAGGTTTAAAAGACCTTTCACCTCTATTCAAGTCCTCAGTCTTTGCCTACTTGATGACATAGGAAAACACTACGGTATCACAGTGGTAAGGAGCTGAACCCAATAAAAGGGGTCAGGTTTCTGAATCCCCCCATTCTGCTCTGCCCAATCACTGCTTGCGCCCATCAAGCGGAGGCCCAAACAGCTGATGCTAATTGATTCCCATGGTGTGGCTGAAGTCAATTCTCTTTAGCAGTTTAGTGGCTGGGGGTCATGCAAAGTGGCCCCAGCTGGGGGGCAGGGGGGACACAACACTCAAACTGCCAGCTTGAATCAACAGCACTTCCTAAACATCTTCAATGTTAAAACAAACATTCGAGCAAGCAGTCAAATGGACAGCGAATAGTTGCGGCGTTCTCAGCTGGCCCGATTGCGCTTTTCATTAAAGAATCACCGCGACGCCGTCACAGCCTCGGCGGCTCAAAACAAACCGCTGACCACAATACAGCAACTGCGACCTGAACAAACCAAACTCACAAATTCAGGTATTCAGACAGAATCAATGTCCGTGGATGAACACGTCGCAGAATCATGAGAGTAGAAACCCAAGACCTGCCATCCAAGGGGTGCACACAAGTGAAAGCCTATTTCTCCCAAATGCACCAGGGACTGTGGAGGGATTCTGCTCCTTCTGAGGCTGCAAGAACAAGCACTAAATAGGGTTTTCAATGGAGTGGGCAAACTGAAAAGGACCAGACTGCAGAGCTAAGCCAGAGTGGGAGGTGGGGGAGGAGGGGAAAATATAGCTCCTTTAAAGACTAGAGGTTAAGAATGCCTTTCAGCCCCCATCACCCCCACCCTGCCCCTCTTCTCCCAAATTACATGTCTACACTCCTGCCACGGCCAATAGACTGCTTAATACTGACCTGAAAGAGTAGCAGGGGAGTTAAGGAATCAAGACACTTAAGACCTGTGTTACTGTCAGATAAAAAAAAAAAAAACAAGCGCAGGGTGGGCATACGGGGAAAAAAGTCGAACCGGGAGATGAACGATAAAGAGAAGAAAAACATGAGCGCTCCTGAAAAGCCGTTGTCTTGAGGAGCGAACTTACCGTGAGGCCCGAATCTAGGGGCACACAATGGCAAGAGCCAGAGAAAACATATGCCAGCCTTCGAGCTCAGCAACACTGACAGTGTGCAGTCTCACTCAATGAACATTTTCTCCATCACGCGTTGTATATAAAACCCGACCGAGTGGCAACAGCTAACCCAAGACCTGCCATCGGCCCTCATGCTGCACTCTTATCCCAGAGAGATGCTGGAAGATCTCACAGCTCGGAGGGCCAACAACAGCCCCTCTGTTCTTCCACGCGGAGCTCGCTCTCCCCTCCAACTAGCTCATTACAGCACGTCTGCAGACCAAATACTGCACTCATCTGGCCAACACCTGCTCCAAATCCAATCATTAAACCAGCTTGTCTAAATATATCTCACTGGCGTGGACTATTTCAATTACTTTAAGACATGGCTATGGGTCTACTGTGCACATGTTTGGGCCTAGTGGGAGCCATTACCGCCCGGCGCTCGGCGCAAAGTCCACGCACGCAGAGTTGCAATTTCCGGATGAAATATTTGCACAGAAATCAAATGGATTGTCAAACACGTTGTTAGTCTTTACACACCCCTAACAGAATTCTACATGAAGTAAAATAAATTCAGTCTAAGAAAATGATGACCTGACCAATCAAATGAGGGTGGGTTCTCTTTGACGTGCTGTATTGTTTACGGTTGCCTCCGGCTCTGTGTTTACGTCGATGTCAAAGGAGACTGACAAGCAGAAAAAGCCAGACAAACAGGTGAGCAGCTCATTAATCCTGCTGCCCAACACCCTCTTCTATGAGTCAAGAGTCACAAAGAGTATTCAAGCTTGCTATTATGATGGTCAAATTATCCCATGTTGTCGTCTCCATTCCAACAGCAGGTGCGTCACAACCTTATTATTTCGGAAGGGTGTGTCTGTTATTAATGTCTTCATCGCTGTTGTGACACTTGTGATGGCTGTGATGTGAAGCAGTGTGAAATCAAATGCTATATATATGTATATATATAAATGTCATCACATTACACTTGTTGGGAATAATCTATGTACAGGAAAGTGTCTGGATCAAAACATGAATATTTCAAATACAGGTGATTGCCTTGGAAAACTGAGTCGAATACAAGAGAAACAAACTCACCGCACTTCCTGCCCACCAGCACCTGTCCAGCCACACAGTGTCCCGGCAGCTGTGCGGGACTCCTAGCAAGCTCATAGTCAGACCCGGCGAAGTGAAGGTGGAACTGTTCCCGGTTGATGGACTTCCTCAGGGTCCTGATGGTCTTTCTGAGCCTCTTCTCTGACCGCCGACGCACACAGTTCAGGTCACAGCTCTCTGCTGAGAGAAGCACTCGATACCACAACTGCGTCCCGGGGGAAGAAAAATGTCCGTCGACTGTGCTTTGATACCTGGATGCTCCCGTGCCAATATGGCTCATGCACATAAACAAATGCATCATCAAGTCACGTGAAGATCAACCTAAAAACTGGACCCGGACTACAGCCCAACACCACCACCACCAAAGCAAAGTCCAAACAGGAGATACTTTCTCAGCGTGCCTCGGTTAAATGACAGACAGCATCGAAAGACTGAGGAGGAGAGCGAAGAAGCAAAGGTAGCAGGCAAGCAGGAAGTAGAGAGAGACCAACCTGTTACCTCCTCTAGGTTCACATCCAGCTCAAACTCAGCTGTGATGGATGAGCCGTCCTCCTCCGCCGTTTTCCTGCCGTGGCGGCTGCGCGCGCGCTGTCCGGACGAGGTGCAGTGAAGGCTGACGTAGCTGAATTGGACATTTTCAGTGAAGAGAAACCTGCTACCTGTGGACAAACTAATTTAATGTTACTCGTGAATGCCATTCCACGTACGGATTGTCGACATCGGCCCTCATGCACTTTGATGGACTTGGAGGCTGAGAGACAGCAGGGTGTCACTGTGACAGTTTTCTTCATTTGAAGCAATCATGTGCCATTTCACTGGCTGCGGGGTACTCGAGAGAGCAGACCGAAACCCTTTAAGAGGAGCAAAATAATCCTACAATCGGAAACTCGTGTGATTGATGGTTAGGTCAGACCCAACTGAAAAGCATGCTATGGCTAATTACATCCTCCCCTGCCACTGCTAGACAGAGTGTCGTGTTGAGATGTTCAAGACGCTCAAAACCACATCACTTTCCCCACAAATTTCTTTCCCATTTGCCTTTGGTTTTTGTTTTACTTTGAAGCAGCCCTCAGGTCTGCTCTATCTTCTAAAGAGTGTGGCTTCAGACGCAGGCGGTTCTTGGTGAACCCAAAATGTTTTTTAACCAGTAACATGAGGAGCTGTAATTTTTATCCTTGTCTAATCTAATTTTTGTTTTTGAGGGGATTGTCAGGCTTGTTGTGTGGCAACCTCTGTACCTGAGCTGGCCGAGTTCAAGTTCTCCCTGAGCCGCTCCTGACTGCGTTTTAAGTTGCACTTTGTTGTACCAGACTTGAAGGTTGCGGTGGTCTTAATGCGTGGGACACCAGACGTTTCTGGACCTGCAGGACGGAGGAAGCCAAAGTTCTTGTCACTTTGATCAACTGGGAACATTTAGAGTTCTTGAGTTACTGTTTTGTGTGGCAGAGCGGAAAGATGTAAATCTGTGATGTTTTGTACTCGCCTAAGCAATACAATCCACTGTTGTTCTTTTGTGCGTCAGCCAAGCAGGGCAGAGGCATTCCACAGGTCACAGTGTAGGAATCCTCCGTCCCTGAAAACACACAAGAGGCCACGACGCACGGACCGACGCAGACAAAAGTCAGGGCCACAAAAGCCGAGGCAACGGGAGCAAACAGGCAGCGTGTAGGGACATGAAGCGGCGCTCTGCGCGGTGATGTTGACAACCATTCACACAACTGAACCAACAGCGGGTCGGCTTACTGACTAATTGTGTTTCCATTCGTACGCTGTAATTGTGCTCAACGGCTCCTGCTGCGTTTTGCAACTTTTCCGCGCCGCTGCGCATATCTGGCAAAAACGTCTGGCAAAACTGCGGCTACTTGACCGAGGTATGCCGCGTCACTTCAGCCGAGGCTGCGTCTGTGTCGCAACGTCATCGCTTGGACATTTCGGCTCAAAAAGTAACTCCAACGAGGCGCGCTCTCCCCTCGCAAACTCTCCTAGCAAACAGTCCCAAAAAAAAAAAAGAATCTGATTGACTTTGGTTTACCCAACGTTTTCTGCAGCTGTTTGACAGCGGTAGCCTGCCAGTAGCCACCTCCTCACTTCATGCCTAATGTTAGACGTTGAATGTTTTGGTCCCTTTCAGCCTCATTGCTAAGCATCTTGATTTTTTTTTTTTTGATTGTCTCATAACTGCAGCGATATAAAAAAGGCACTGTAAACGGAGGAATGATGAAGCCTGTTGAAGCAGCAGAGGACTTTGAATGTGAAACAGATGCAGGGAGTGCTGAGAAGGTTAGCCATTGTTTGACTGACTCTAGATTTGGACATTTTCCTGAAGTTTCTGATATTGAAATATTTATTACAGTTCCAACAAAGTGCAGCATGCAAGAGCAGAGATCTGAGAACGCAGTGATTAGCTTTACTTCACTCCTGGATACAAAAACTGTATCCAGGAGTGACGTAAAACGTAGTGGTGACTCTTGCTACACAATAATATACAACCAAAGCTATATGGAGGTCTGGCTCATCCAACTCACCACTGCTGATATGAACTTGGGACTGGCATGTCAGGAAGCAGCGGTCCCCTCCCTCCTGCTTACTACAGTTCAAGGTAGGTTTAGAGGTGGGTTTTGCATGTGGTAAACCCCCAGTCTCTAGATAGAAGCCAAAATGAAACTCCAAGGTAAAAAGAACACTTTTGACTGCGACAAAGAGGAAAAGTCACATGGGGTTGCAGAACAAATAGACAGATAGCAAGAAATACACAGTCAAACACAGTGACGACAACAACAGCGTCGTCTGATTTTGAATATTCTACTCAAGCACAAGCAACAGAGAAAAGAGAACAGATTTCAAAGTATCTCCTGTTTTTGGGCCCCAGGTTTCAGTCCAAAATGTGCCATGCCACACACTCTGTGGTCTCGAAATTTCCAAAGCAAAAGCCTCTAGTTGCAGAAGAGGCATTGGCTTACCAATACAGTCCTTTTTGTTCCAGTGTAGCTTATAGCCAGGATGGCAAAAGCATTCGAATCCACCCATGGTGTTCTGACAACCCTGCTCACAAGCTCCATTGTTCACGCTGCACTCGTTTATGTCTGCAGAGAAAAGAGGAAAGTTACTGTCAGAGTTACCACAACAACAAGCAGGTACTCACTTTTTTTTTCGATGCTTTCTGCGCGGGAGCCTAACACATGTATAATTTGGGCGCTGGTGTGCTACTCTCTCGAGCTCTGTCGGTCCGAGCGTGTCTCACCTCCACAGTGGGCCAGTCCATACATGGTGTAGCCTTTGTTGCAAAGACACTGAAAACCACCGGGAGAGTTCACGCAGGTGTGATCACATGTCCGCTCAAAAAAACATTCATCTATATCTGTAATTAAAAAAAAAAAAAAAAGCACAATAGAGGGCACTCAGTTGGAATGTTCGTCAGGAGCGATTTCCCACCCACAGACGTTCATTTGCACTCGATCCTTCAGGATAATGTGATGCGGGCTGTGCTAGTAATGACACGTAAAAAGCAGGCAGCGCTTCTCGGAGACACTTTAGATTTAATTGTAGTTGCATCAGATCAGCAGTCACTGATCCAAAGGTTGATAAAAAGGAAAACGTCATTACCAAAAACAGTAGCAAAACACAAAATATGGAAGCTGCTTTCGCTTTTGAGATCGGCCGGTGCACAGACAAAACCTAGTTATTTGTGTTGTGTTTTCTGATTTTCAGTGAGATATGAGCGTGATCCACGGGTGTCACAAATATCCAGTGGTGACACCACACGCAAGAGAACAGAGGCAATTTCCACCTTGACAGGAGCGTTCATCCGTCAGCAGCTTGAAGCCTTTTCTGCAGTTGCACTCAAAGCTGCCGATGGTGTTCCTGCAGAAGTGATCGCAGCCGCCGTTGTGAAGCTCACACTCATCGATGTCTGCGGGGACACAAAAAAAAAAAGAAAAAAAGGAGACGTGACTACGCAAATGCATGAGACCGAGCGGTGATTCCCGTGCTGCTCTCCGCGCTGGTTTGCAGTGGACCAGCAGCCTGACCTTTGCATGTTTTTCCATCCGGCTGCAGCGTGAAGCCGACGGGGCAGCTGCAGCGCACGCCTGTGGATGTGTCCTTGCAAGTGCAGTCACACCCCCCGTTGTTCACCGCACAGGTCTCTGAAATTACAGTGCACAATGACGGTGTGTGATCACTGAATGACGCGTTTTGACGTCGATTATTTAAGGACAGTTCTACCCTCGACTGTAAAGACAATTAAAACTGTTAATGTCTCTGATTGACCTCGGATGTGTGGATGAACGGGGCTTCGTCGCTGCTCGGGTGCAACTTGTCATGAGCATCAGTGAAGCACAAGCTGAGTTACACTATAACACAGGAGCCGGGCTCCAACAGTTCACGCGCCGGAAATGTAAGATACCAAAAGTACAATGGAGTGCATGCGTTGAGTGACCTAAAATTACACAACTGACAAATAGGATTAGGACTAGGATGCATACAAAAAAAGGGAAAAAAAAAAAAAAAAAAGATTCACACCCTGCCCTTCCCAAATGGTGGGAAAATGTGAAATGTACCACTCTGTCACAAATGCATATTTTTCAGGAGGGGAACCAGCGGCGAGAAAGCCAGCGCGTAGTCATTTCACAGTTTGCTCAGGAGACTGAGGAATGCATTGGTTTAGTAGACATTACTCTCTTCTCCCCTGTTTGACACCCCAGTGCTTCCTGGCAGCTCGGCACGCCGTCATACGCAGCACAAAATCGAGTCGGGCTGCAATTTGGGTCGGGTCGGTCTGGCTCATGCACAGAACGGCGGCGGGAGTATAATTATTACCCATGAGCAGTCTACGTTTGACCCGTTTGTCCACCTCCGTGAAGAACGTGGTGTTGTGGTCTGAGGACTCTGTGGTGGCTTCATCTCGTTCTGTGACAGACACAAAGCAGGTCGACATGGTAAAAACTGACAGTCGTAAAAATGAAGCTCTCCTCCTTGCGTGGAGGGAACCGGGCTCCCCGGTCTCCGAGTCGTCGTCTAAGGAGGGCTCCTCTGGCTGTTTGCAAAAGTCACCTTTCTGGGAGCAATGGTATGTTTAGACTTGTGACGCTCAGTTTGCGGCAGCTTGGTGTTTGTCAGATAAGTGCGGCCCATCAGCATCTGGAGACGAGCCCGCTGAGATTACGCCTGGACCTCACACACATCCAGGAAAGAGTTTAGCTGATATCTGATGGCTGATCCTTATCCTCCATAGCTGACATTGAGAGATGTTCCCAGTTACTGTGTTTTCATCCGTTCATCGAGATAATGTCTGCTCTACGAAAGTGACAAAATCTGTAAATAAGCGGGGGCCTGGCATGTGCCCTGCTTGAGTTTGCACTTCTGTTTTGGTGCCATTTTGACATAAATGACAAGAGACGCTTAAAAAAACTATCTTAACAACCAGTTTTAAACTCCAGATTTGCCCCTTTATTTCTCCTTAAGTAGCTCTGAGGTTGGAAAAGATCACTGTATTACACGTTGACTGCACCATACACAGTATATTCTATATCGTCTTGTTCCAGCTCTTAATGCGAGAAATATGACATTTGGACCGAGAATAACACCGAAAATCCACATTTTCACAGCTGCATCAAATGGAAATATTCATATGCATAAACCTATACACATTTCCCCAGAATGAATCCTGACATATTTGGTGTTTTTGGAAACTTTGAGATCCCCCACTGGAATTTAAAAATTATGAGTATGAATAAAGTTTGGTAACATGGAATGAATTCATACCAGCGGACCGACAGGGGTTTGAGACACAACGTCCTCCTGAGGATTGAGGTGTGATTTGAAAGGAGAGTTATGAGGTCATTATAGAGGGCAGACATTAAAGGACAGTGTGGAAGGCGTGTGCGAGTGTGCGTTGAGCCGCCGGCGGCACGCTTACCCACACACGACGTCCGGTCAGGCTGCAGGGCGTACCGGACGTGACATTTGCATATGGGGCCGTTTTCTGTGTCCTCGCAGGTGTGCTGGCAGCCTCCGTTGCCATGGTTACACGTCACTGCCGGGTCAACAACAGTCATTCGATGCATAATTTGAAGCCAACCCTGTGCGAGAGTGTGTGTAGGTGTAGGTGTGCGTGCGTCACGCTGTAGAGCACATACGGATGCAGCCTCTCTGGTTCCTCGCCAACTCGAATCCCGGACGACACTCACAGGCCACGCCCCCCTTGGGTGTCTCTTTGCAGATGTGGGCGCAGCCGTGCTCTTTATTCATACAGTTGAGGCCCTCTGGGATAGAGCGGGGTACACAATGAAGCGCTCCTACAGTGACCGGCCGCTCCCATACAAAAGCACTCATACTGAGAGATTAGTCCGGCCAACCTTCAGAGACACTGATTGTTCTCACACTTTAAACCATCCAAAAACATTAGCCACTGTGTTATTTTTAGCACCTTCAGTGAAAACAAAAGAGAGAGGATATACAGCAAGCGGAGCAGGGGCTGGTTTAAAGGTCACCCCTATAGCACTCTGAATAATATTGTGAGCTGTGTGGTGAGATGTGTAGCACCGTTTCTTCAGACGGGTCACAGCTGAGTGACCATTTTCACAGAATTTCAGAGAGTTTTCCAAGCACAAAGAAGCATCAGTCTAATCTGTGACACACACCACATAGACTGGAGTGTTGCAGTTGTTAACTTATTTTGTCCTCTGGGACACAGACATCCTTTTCCCACAGCATGCTGCTGCTGCTGCTGCTGATAGAAGCACAGAGATGGAAGGCAGCTTTGAGCTGTCACTCCCTATTGTGGTGTCAATCTTCAATTTGTATCGGTGTTGTAGAATTTGCTGCATTAAGCTTGAGAGAATTAGCACTCACGAGAGCACAAAGGCGCACAAATGAGTAACATACAGTTAATGAACTTAAAACAGGACAGAGTAAAAAAAACAACAAAAAAAACTCCCTGTCTCCAAACATTTCTAACAGTATTTTAAGGCTGCCGAAACCGCCTGAGTGACTGCGAGTTGTGCTTCAGGTGCAGTGAAACGCACGTGTGTTGTGTTGAACACTCACCGACGGAGCGGTGGATGCATGTGTGCTGGTTGTCACTGAGGAAGAAGCCGTCCTTGCAGCGGCACTCGTAGCTGCCCATGGTGTTGACGCAAGTGTGCTGGCACCCACCGTTGTTGAACTTGCATTCATCCACGTCTGCGGGACGGAGGATTGATTTGTTCTGTTTACAACACTGTCTATTTGTGATATTCACTAGTGTCCTTAAAAGTGAGCGTTTGCCATCTGTAAATCATTTGTTTTTAGTGTTAATGCAAATAAAAGTTTTTTTTTTTCTTTTTGTCCATTCGTGAACAAAATCACAACTTTTTTTTGAGGTTTTTTTTTTTTTTTTTTTACATTTTTACATGTTTAGAACCTATGGCACCAGAGAAGAATCCGATTTAGTGTGAGAAATTTTGCACAGAAAACAGCACGTGTGTGAACTCTGCCTTTATGTGCGATGACGAAAGCTCTCCGTTTATCACAAAAAGCATTCACTTAGTGGCCCAAAACAGATCTTACCTAAACAGTTGTGTCCATCGTGGGCCAAGTTGAAGCCGTCATAGCAAGTGCAGCGGTAATTCCCCGGGATATTATTGCATTCATGTACACAGCCGCCATTGTACTCCAAATCACATTCGTCTATGTCTGAGAGGTAAACATGACACAGATCAATGTTCACCTACTGAGAAACAATGTTCAAGTCAAAAAAAACAAGAGCAAAAAGTATACAAACAAAGTAATATCCGAATTATGTGACTAACAACACACTGAATGAGCACCTGCTTCACCATGATTTGACTCAGATGAAAAACTGCTGTGACATGGCCATTATTAAACATGTAGGTGGTTTTGCAGGCATACAAAAGTGTCACTTTAAGGTAAACAAATAAATAAATAAATAAATAAAAAGCAGGTTGAATATGTGCTTCAAATCCCATCTGAGCTTGGCATGCAGATGGCATCTGATCTGATATGAAAGCGAAGCAAACAGGTCCACATTACCTTCACAATGTTTGCCATCTCCTTTAAAGCCTGCTTTGCACGTGCACTTGTAGGAGCCCTGGGTAGTCTGACAAATGGCATCAATGTGACAGCCATCACTTCCCTCTGCACATGGATCTGCTGAGAGCCACACAGGTCTGGTAGGTTATGACTTGCCCTCTGGATGCTCAGAGAACGACCATTTAAGTTGCTCATGTTGCACTGAGCATTTACCAAGAGCCAGAAAATTAACTGGCAAAACTCTGAAACATGAACGCAGAGGATAGCAGCCAGCGGCAACTTTTGAAAGAAAGAAAAAAATCACTGAGGAGAACAAAAAAAATTTAAAAGTTACAGTGCGTGAGGAGATCACGTGAAATAATAGACGATTTATACAGCTGTGCGCTCACACACGCCGCGGAGTGTTTATCCGCACAGTGGAAATAACAAGAGCGCACTCCAGAAAAGCGTGCGCAAAGTAGCAGTCTACACGGCTTGAAAACACAACACGCATGCACACGCATGCACACACAAACACACACACACACGCGCACGCACACACTGACACACTCACTCTCTCTCGCTCTCTCTCTCTCTCTCTCTCTCTCTCTCTCACACACACACACACACACACACACACACACTAAAGTCCCACCTCGAATCTCTGGAAGCGTTGCGCTTTGGCGACTATTTAACAAGAGCAAAAACAAACAAAAGTCCCTTGTAGTCCAAATAGCTCCCATGGTGATATGATCCACGTTTAGAGGTCTGCTCAAAAGGACGCGTACGCACTGAAGTCGTGAGCGAGCGTCCGCCTCATTTTCATTCTGGCCTGTCAATCTGCCTCACAAGGGGCTTTTGAAAAGAGAAAGGAGTGAGTAATAGTGAATGCGCGTGTGTGTGTGTGTGCGCGCGTGTGTGTGTGCGTGCGTGCGTGTGCGCGCGCTTGCTTCAGAGAGCGAGAGCGTGCGGGTGCGCGCACACACGTGAAAGTGAGAAAAAAAAAACGCTTTCGCAGACGAGCTGCGTCAAGTCCGACAGATAAGCGGTGAAGACAGGAAACAACTGAGAGTTTACGTAAAAACCTTACAACGTTATCGCGATTAGGAGGCTTTTATTGTGAAAGCCACGGCTCGGAGTCCGTTTGGCGTAATGGTGATCTTGACCCGATTTCGTGCGGGTTTTTTTTTGTTAGGGTCTGCAAACATTTGGCGTCTGCTTTTAAGATCAACGTCAAAACCCAGCGCGATCGAAAGCTCGCAAATACGGCGCGGCCACATAATCGCACAGATTCAATCTATGCATGACGCTGTTTAGCCAATTTGACCCGAAAGCTAACTAACAAAGAGTGCCAAAGTGTTAGCGGTAGCGCGGGGCAAACAACGCGGTTGCTAGGCAACGTTGGTTCGTAAATTCTACAATGAAAAAAAACAACAAAAACAAACAAACACCGCGCTCTGTTGCCGTTTGTTTTATCGGCTAAAAACTTGACGGCGTTACATCGAGCGTGGCCTCGCAGCCTGCTGAGCGGTCAGTAACCTCCGCGGTCCGCTGCCTCCAGGCGAGCGCGAGTCGGTGGAGACGCTCACCAGCGCCGCTGCGCCGCCGCGGCTCCACGCTGCGTGCGC
>CAAKHG010033514.1:15421-22921 GCA_901007715.1 Dactylopterus volitans
GGTAAATGATGTTGCACAGCACAGGATGACGGCGTGTGTGTGTGTGTGTGTGTGTGTATTTGGGACCGGGCGAGCATATGTGCGCCGATCGCAGCGCGGTCATTTGATAAGAGCGCGCAGGGCCAGCCCGATCTGTCAGTGAAAATTCAACAAAAATGATTATCCCAGAACAATAAAACTTTACGACATCAGACCGTGTGACGGAACTCGCAGGACACATCAAACAAAGCGTGTGCGTGTGTGTGTGTGTGTGTGTGTGTGTGCGCGTGTGCACACGGGACCGTGTTTATGACTGTCAGTCCTGCCTAGCATAACATTTTCCCATAGTTCATGTGTCAGCGAGCGGCGCGTCGAGGGAGTTCGGGAAAGCACGGGCAGCTTTTTTTCTTTTTTTTTGTTTTTTTTCATGGAGCCTGGTGGCCATCGGGCGGCTGTGATAGCCGTAGCAGATGTGTAAACACTCCTCCGGCGTCCCGCTGAGTGATAAATGTGGGGAAGTCGGACGAGTGTGTGAATAATCTTTTGCGGGCAAAGTTTCGTTCGCAGGAAGTGGAGGATGGATGAGCAGGTCGTTAGGAGAAAGGTGATTTTTTTTTTTTCCCCCTCCCGCTCTGAGGAGTGTAATTAAAAATGCGGCCCTCATTGGGATGCAAGCAGCACCCACGCGTTTGCATGCAAGTGCTTTTAATTTACTTATTTTTTTCAATCCGCGAGATGAAAAACGACGCGTCGGGCAACGGAGAGGCTCCTGCAAGAAATCGTAGTCATCATTATGAGATATTTCATTACATTCGGTCGTGATTTGGTTGCGAGTTCATCGTGAGTAAAATATTCTCCTTTAAAAAAATATATATATATATATTTATTTTTTTTAATATGTCAAAGATGTGGCAGTATTTTTTTTGCCAGGCACAGTTAATACCTTTACATATCTCCCATTAATACTAACAGGATCCCTTTAAAAAGCATAACCGCAATCTCACAAGTGCATCTTGGTACAAGGAGATTAAACATTATTTATCTGGCATCTGCTCGCTCGAGAGTATCGGAAACCTATTTCATTGCTGCTGTGATTATCGGCATTTTGCAAAGTGTTATTTAATACCGGATCCTCGTTGTGCCCCCCCAAAAAACCAAAACAACAACAACAACAACAAAATATATATATATCTATCAACATAATTACAAGGGGTGAGACATTGTTTAATTTAATGCAGCAGCATCTCACAGGACAAAAACATTAAATAAACCGCTGGGCTAAAATGCCTCGGCGTATTCATCGACTGGCATTGAAAAAGAGCTCACTTTTCTTCATGATGTGGTTGAGTGGTTTCAGGGGGCCATGTGGCTCTACAGCTCCTGGTTAGTGGCTGTATCTTTTGAATGAAGCCATAGGGTGCTATATTTTACAAGCTGTGCCACTGGAGAAAGTTTTTGTGAGGAACAGGGAAGGCCATTTGCATTTGAAACAGCCCTCCCCCGCCCCTTTTTCTGCCTCTCACCCTGCCTCCATGGCCCCGGGCTAATGCTCTCTTTTCCGCTCGGAGCGGGCCTGTGCACCTGTGGATTACACACACACACACG
This sequence comes from Dactylopterus volitans, assembly GCA_901007715.1. Taxonomy (NCBI): domain Eukaryota; kingdom Metazoa; phylum Chordata; class Actinopteri; order Syngnathiformes; family Dactylopteridae; genus Dactylopterus; species Dactylopterus volitans. The sequence continues at coordinate 17,006 of CAAKHG010033514.1, forward strand.
CACACACACACACGCACGCACGCACGCACCCACGCACGCACGCACGCACGCACGCACGCACACACATAGACTTGTATTTCCATCACTTTAGAGGACATTGGCTTTATTTACATTCATTTCGGGGAATCACCATAACCCAGACCTTAACGTTATGTTAACTTAAGGCTTTGACCCTAAATCGAAACCATTTACATCGCGGTGACTTGCTATTTGTCCCCTCAAAGGAGGCGAGTCCCCAAAATGCGATTATGTAAACAGATTTAGGTCCCTACAGCATGAATGATACAGATATACTGTATATGTTTACGTATATACACACACGTACACGCACTCACTTGTAATTCCATGGCTTTGGGGACTTTTGGGGACTTTTTGTCCCTGAAAGGAGGTGAGGATTTATGTGTGTACAACATGAGTGTAACACACATTCAAGCACGCACACACACACGCACACGCACACACATACACACGCACACACACACACATACACACGCGCATAGGGTTCAGGTGTGGACTACAGAGGGCAGCTTGGTTTAGCTAAGCTAGCCGTCCAGGCGGCGTTGGCCTAATGATGTGAGACTGGCCATCTGTGTGCTGCGATGGGAAAGACAAGGAGGAGAGCATCTTCTCTGGCAGCCAAGGTAAAAAAAAAAAAAAGAAGAAGGTTAAATTAATATATAAAATCTCCAATAGAGCCTGCAAACACTTCAGATCTCTTTGAATTATTCAGATTCGGCCTGACAAAAGCACTATGTAAGTCTGCTGTGCTGAGGGGAATCAGGTAGTGCAGTTACACCTGCGTTTCCACGGTATGTGTGGAGCAACGAGGAGACCAAATATTCCTAGATATTGACGGAAAAAAAAACCCAAAAAACAAACATCACAGCCATTTTAATCGCAAAACAGTAACGGAACGGCCAAACAGACCGGCCTTTTTTTTTTCTTTTTTTTTTTTTGTCCAGTTAGCAAACCTCTACTTCTTCCACTCTGTTAATTGCGGCCATGTCTAACATAACCTACATGACCAAAGTCAGACCGAACTACGCGCAGCTTGATGGCCGCGTCCTCTTTTAGCAACAGTTTGCCTCGGAAACGCTCGACAGCCGGACGGAAGCCGCTGCCACATCGCGTCAGGAGAGCCTGTCGCGCCCGGCTCGCGCTGTCGGAGGTGTTGGCAGCCGCGCCGTCTCCTCCGGTGGAGTTGGATTTGTGAGGCGCTTCCCCTCCACCTGTCAGCGAGGAGCTTCACCTTAAGGGCAGAAACCTCAGAAGGTCATATCTTAATCCCCCCTCTTTATCGGTGACCTGTCCACTTTTTTTTTTCGCTTCATGAAACCTGGTGTTAAAGAGTTTAGATAAATTGGATTTGCTGGAAGCCCGGATTGGATAGGCCGAAGCTTTTGAGCGTTTCGGACTGCGCGGCCGTGTGCGGGCGCTGATGCTGCAGAAAAATGAGCCGATCAAAGGGGACGTCAAATATGCTCTTAAAAACATAAATATCTATGTGGAACGTGCATGTCTAAGAATTTTGTCCAAATGTTCAGCTCAAATGAGACGCAGGGACGTGAGTCGCCGCCGCTGAGTCCGGCCTCGCTGATATCGATGACATGGTCAAAGTCTTAGAAACACTTCTTGGCGCCAGGCAAAACTAAGCGTAAAACCCAATCAACACCTCTTTTCGAATGGAGCTGTATGACCCACACTTTGGCATATAATTGCACCGCCGCGGTTATGAGACTCCATTCATCCCAGCGAGGTGTGCCCGTCTAATGGCCGCCATTCAATTCAATGATAATGAATATAACAACACAATTTCCAACCGCCGTATCTGCGCAATTTTCAAGGAGATTGGAACCGCTTTCTAATTGTGTCTCTTTTGCTTGTATTTTGACAGCCGCAACTCTGGCGGGTTGGACCTCATCCAGTTTTATCAAGGCCATTTAAACACAAGCTCTCCTGTGTGTGCGGTCAGAATGAAATCGTTTATTTGAATGGAAAAAGGTCCTCGCTGACAGTAATGTAATTCAGGGGACCACCTCACCGTGCCAGCTGTCTTGGCGCCAGGCGCGCTGGCACTTGGGGCACTTAACCATTTAGGGTATTGCCATGGCACTTGGACAAGGCCTCTCGTCCATACATCTTGGCGTTTGCTGCCACTTGATGAAGCCAAAACACAGAAGCCGGCTTCTCAAGATGGTGTTCCGGCTCCAGCCCATTTAAGGAGAGATTTCTCAAAGCTGACATCCGCAAAAAAAAAAAAAAAAAAAAAACAGGAGCAAGGAGTCTGTACATGCACTTTCCCTTCCTAATCCCTTGAGCCTTTATTTATTTTATTTTTTTTATTATTTTTGTTGGTTTGTATTCCTTATATCCGCCACCTTGCTGTGAATTCACGGGCGTCGGGCACCTTGGAAAAGTTTACGTCTCCCTAACAGACGATTGTCTTCCTCTCCCATGCTCATATATTCTCCCCCTTTATTCACTGTTGACTGTTGAAAATCAATGTCTGTACAGTCGGCTGTTAAAGCGAAGCTCGGCCAGATGTGGAATAATTTACAAGAGCCGGCGCGGCCTTTGATGCGGAGTCATGGAAGGTCAATTGGTTTCCGTGTATGTCATGATCACTGACTCGAGGTTTTCCTGCATGAAACGCGCCGCCTGATACAGTCGGCACCGTTGCAGGCATAATGATTATCTGGCACACGCAGCATCCACTTCATCTTTTCCTCTGTCGGTCTGCTCGCGGTGTTCCGACGTTCCGGGCGGTCGATATCCCAGCACTTACACATTCTATAGAAACAGAGGAGGCCCGGGCTGATGAATGCTCCTTAAGTGAGAAAGACCCAACCATATAGGGAATCAGCCCCGAGGGGAAGTTAGGCCACTGTAGGGGGTTAGACAGGAATGTGCCGCTGCTTCGCTGGGAGGCATTTCTCCACGTCCAGAGTAAATGACCATGACGAGAATTTCCTGTGCCTCTGCAAACCAAAGCAAATTACCCTAAAATATCCCCAAAGATTTGCCGTGATTTAAGGCTAAATACGAAAAACAAATTGTATCTTTTTTTTTCTTCTTCTTTTTATTTTTATTTTTTGATAATGGGATCTGGGAATATGGGATTAGATTGTGGGAAAGGAAAATAAACATTTTAAACGTTTGCGCGCGCCGGTTTCAGTGACATCCGCGTGGTGCACCGGGCATGTTGGCGTCGTTCTTCCTCGTCCTCGGGTCACGTTTACGGTCGCGCAACGAGGCAGCACACCGCACCGGCAAATTTGCAACGTGTTTACATGAACGTTTGGGGGACCACAATAAATACGTGCCCCCGATTTCACGGCAGACGCAGTGGCTGTCGCGTAATTTCACGCCAAATGTCATCCCGCTGGGAATTATCAGATCACCAGAGCAATAAGGATTCACCCGGTGATGAATGTGATGCCGAGATATTTCACACGATAAGAGCCCTGACCTGCCGCTGGTGCAAAAGTCAGGGGGTCTCCAAAAGGGTACGCCCGCTGGGTACCATAGATATTTCAACCAAATGTCACGGAAATCCATCAAACGGCTCTTGTAGGATTATGAAACTCAACAAAAGTGTCGGGCCGGCCGAGTGACATCACCGCTCAGAGCGCAGCACCAGCGGACGAAATCCAGGAACAACGAGGAGTCGGAAACTCGGAGAAACTTCAACAGGACGAGCCAACCACTACAACCACTTCTGTCGTCTATTTTTCCCAACCTCTCTTATCTTCTTGGAACACTTTTCCAGAGAGGCCAGGGGTGTAACAGCAGTGCGCTTTAAGCTTCCATCAGTCAACAGATCTTAATCTGTTGAGTCCTGCTCAATATTCCTTTGGGAGAGAAAGCCTATTAGATTTCACCGATTCGAGCTCTGCTAGTAACAGAAACTGGCCGACTGGGATTTCCCAGCGAACTCCGTCTAACGCATTAGAGCTGGGAAGTTTTCACATTCCCAGACAAATGCACATACACGCACACACGCACACACACACACCTTTACGTGTTCACACTTACATGCGTGTGTGCAAAACTCGCCGTGAGCACATGCTGGGCGCAGCCGCGCGCACGGGCGTACGTGGAGGAGCTGGCAAACGCAACGGTGGAACAGCTGTAGCGCAGGGACGGGCTCTGACCGGCGCTCGGCGGGCTCAGGGTTCAGACCGCAGGATTACCTCTGCTTTAATGATCTTTGCGCGGCGGACGAGTCCATACGAGAGTTTTAGCCCTTTTTGTAGTCACGCATGAAAAAGCCGTCGCTTCAGATCTAAACGAGGGTCTGATGCGTATCGGTTTACACTTCCTGCCTTCGGCCGGGCAGTCATCGAACCCCTGCCCTCCCTCCTAACCTTAATCCCAATCTCAAAAAGCCTCACCCACCCTCCCCCTCTGGAAAGAAGGTCACAGGTCAGGGATCATTCATGCAAGACAAAAGACGAGAGCGGCTCGCATGTGCGGACAACAGAGAGTCTGTTAAAATGATTTCGAGGAAAACGTAAAACAGAGAGGAAACATTTGTGGAGCGTTGTCAGCGATGCAGAAAATGAAATTATTTTGGGGGGGGGTCCGCCCCCCTACCCCCCTCTACCCCTCCACTTCCCTCGGAGTGCTCATTTGCATCCCTCCCCTATTGGCCTGTCACGAGGACCAATGAAACTGAATGTGGGCGTGTCAGCAGGACAATGCAGGCTAAAGTCCATTTATCTCCATACGTCAACACGGCTGGTAGAGTAAAGGCTGCGAGCCAGCAACAGTCCAGCCAGACATGAGTTCATTGGGCACTGATGGACATTCAAAGGCAGGTGCTGGTTTTGTTGGCCAGAGATTTGGACAAAGAGGTTGAGGCGGCGCCGTGACTCCCAAGTCCTGACAAAAGCGATGTGCACTTTGAGGACGCGCCGTGTGACAAATTCAAATTAAAACCTGCGTCTTTATGTCTCTTTTCCTCATCATTCTCTTTCCTCACAAAAAAATATCAACGCGCAAATCTTTTAATATGCCTTAATTAGGGTTTAAACTGCTGATAATATGACTGGCATGCACTGGGAATAAACCCCCCCCCCCCTCAAAATTCTCACATTGCACATCACAGTCAATCACACGGTAAAATAAAACTCTATCCAAGATGAAACAAGGAAACTGCCAAGACAATTTGCTAACAAAGACCTGGGAAGACTAACAGGCGCTGATTTACAACAGAGAGAACAATTAGCGCTGAAAAGGCTCCAATTAAAATGACTCCCTTTGATCAGAGGAGGGAACGGGGCTTCGCCGCGCACGCCATCTGCGATCGTGCAGTCAGATCAATCTGAAATGAAATAATGATGGCAAATTAATGGGTGTAAAAGTCACCAATTGATACGCCGAGGAGGATTTCTCGTGTCCAACTGGGAGAGAGGGGGATGCGCCCGAACAGAGAGGAGACAGTTAACAGGGAGACAGATAGATGAATAGATGGATAGGTAGGTAGATACCAAGCAAGGAAGAAAGGGAGAAAGCATCAGTCTCCTCCAAGCCTATGACACCACACGCAATATTAAAGCACACAAATCCTGTCACAGCAATAAAGCTGCAATAAATTCATTATGGATTCAAGAGAGGCCGTAATGCTTTCAAGTCATTCCCAATACAGCCGTGATCAAAACCAACAGCCGCAAATCAAATTTGGACCAAATAACTGTCAAGCGGAGTAGATTAATGAACGCAATACAAGTCCTTTGACGTGGAATGATACCGTGCGGGAGTTAACACCGGAAAATATGTGTTCATATCCAGTTTGGAAAACAAAGAAAAATACAGCGGCTGCCAAAGACTGTTATTGGGTTGTATATTTCTGCTTTTGCGCTCACCTGAAAGCTGTGTGACAGTCCTGCTCGCTATTCAAATGCAGACGCTCAA
>CAAKHG010033514.1:25421-33881 GCA_901007715.1 Dactylopterus volitans
CAGACGTCTTAAACCGAACGCCTGAAAGAACTTGTTATTATGTCTCGCGCCGCTATTAGCCGCGTGTATCTCGGCGCTCTGAAGCCTTCCTGGATAAACAGCATGTCTCATTTGGGTTTTTCTGTGCGTTCTGCAGAGTGGAAACAGGTGTTATGTGTTGTCAATAATTACTGTGTATCCCCCTTCCTCTAATGTGTGTGTGCGTGTGTGTGTGTGTGTGTGTGTGTGTGTGTGTTTCCCATATGGTTTTGATGGATATTTGGACAGGCAACAACACGTCAGAAACATGAAAAACAACAGGCCTGCTGACTCCCCAGATGGGCTGCTCGCGCAAAGGAGGATCGCATCGCCGGTCTAAACGGGTTCGTTCCTCTGCCGCTTCGCGAGCTCTCTCGCCTGTTCGGTCGGCGGTCGAGGCTTCACCACGCAGCAGCAGCAAAAAAAAAACAAACAAAAAAAACGTGGCGCCGCGCTTTGTCACCTCTCTGTCACCGTGGCGTCTGCTTGTCTCGTGCATCGGCTCAACGGCCTTTAAGCGGCTTTCGATGCCAGTGGCGCTGCTTTGATTCGGCGCCTCGGAAGCAGGATCCGGGTTGTTAACGCGACAAGTCGGTGGATTCCAAATGACCGCGGCAGTCGGTTGTTTCCGACCCTCAAATGCGACACGCGCTACAAATCCCTCAGAGCAATTAAGTTTTATGGCACGTCGAGTAGGGGTGAGCAGGTACACAATTATCGGCGTCTGTTCGACCTGCAAAATCATCTGCTGCCGTGTCCGCGGCTTTGACCGGATGTCGTGGCTTTAAGCCTGAAATTGATGGGGGGGAACAAATGTGCTACTTATTGTTTAATAATTAATACTCAGAACGGAGCTGCAGATCGGTTTTTGATCAAGTGAACTATTAGAAAATATGAAGTAAAATGCAAGTGAATTCAACCAACTAACTTGTTCTTTTTCTTTTTGCAGTGTGATCAACGGGGAGGCGTATTTTTGTTTAATTATCTTGTGTGTGTGTGTGTGTGTGCATGGGGACTGGGAGGTAATGGTTGAGTAAGGGGGGTGGTGGGAGTCTTACTCTGCCTTTATTTTATTTTTTTTCAAAACAGACACAACCTGCTGACATGGAAATATGCTCTCAGCTTTGCCACTTTATTCTTATAGAAAACATGTGACTCGGTGGGGGCAGTTTACCAAAGTTGGAGCAGCCAGTGAATCCACAAATTCAACTTGTGACTCGGCACGACTCTGACTTCCTAACTACACGTCATGTGCCGCATATGGTCGTCGTCTGAGTTGCGCCTTTCCCGCGGTCATAGTCGCTTCGGCCTCTAGAGGGCATCTGTCGCTCCGCCGCTGGTCGTTGTTTTCCGTCGCAGCGTAGCCTTTGCTATCGCCGCACGAAATAACACATTCATTTTGAATGCTTCAGCAGAACCTACCTCGCGTGTTCCCTGAATTTACAAAAGTTCAGATGTCAAGCTTTTTTCTTTTTTTTTTTTTTTTTTTGTTGCAGCTTGTCGACATTGTAACAAAAGCGCTATTTTCAATCCAGGGTGCACACTCACTCAACAAGTGCACCACAAGCATCCTAGAATTGCAAAAGCTCTGAGTGCAGGGCCTTGAATTGAGAGTAACTTTTTTTTTTCTTTTTTTTTTTTATGGTTTTGTATTGTGGCTCATTGCTCAGGCTTCCTGTAGTAGTTTCTCCAAAAAAACAAAGGCAACAATGCTTTTGCTGGTATGGCCCCACCTCCGCCTTCAACGTGTAACAAATACTTCCCCGGCGGACTATCCCCGGTGAGCACAATCAAATAAACAGTACGGCTTCTTTTGCTGAAAAGCAGAGAGCCTATTAGAGAGAGCAAACGACCTGATTGTTGATTGTGTTAGCATGTCTGAGTGCCTCGCTAAATTGCCCACAAGGGCTGAACGCAAGAGAGAGAGAAGGCAAAGGGAGGGAGCGGAGAAGGAGGAATAAAAAAAAAAAGAAGACGAAAAAGGAAAAAACAAAACTCTTGACTTCCAGATGAGAGGGAAATAAAATGAGTGCTCGTTTTCGAGACACGGGAATAGATTAGCGAGCGGTTGTGGGGTTGGAGCATGATTACGGAGCTATTGTTGTTGTTGGAATATATCATATCGCGGCGTCTCCTGCAGCCTTGGCTAAATAAATCTGCCGTAATCCCCCCGGTGAACCCCGGCGGCTCCGTGAGTGCCTACTTAACCAGGCTAATTAAAACTCTTCCTTGTCTTGCTTTCCCCCAAATTTACATGCCAGCTTCTTGTCTGCGAGGTTGCACAGGCTCAATTGGTGGGATGCATCTTATAAAATAACCCCCCCCCCTTCTTCTTCTTCTTCGCTTTCCCTCAGCGCATGCACACACAGGGAAAAAAAAAAAAAAGGAAAAAGAAAAAGCGGGGGAGCAGAGAAACAAGAAAACGTGCCAGGGAGTGTGCGGAGGAATTGTCCTTATGTGATCTGAATATGGGCTTTTTGTGATGACCCACTTTATCGGGAGGCTCATGAGCGGCAAGAGGAGCTCGGCCAGGAAGTGTGAACTTCACACGCTGCACTCGGTTTTTATCAGTGCAACAATTATTGTCACCGGGCTAATTATGAAAGGCAATTAGCACTGCTTACATGGCAAGGGAACACGAGATGGAGTGACTAGAGAGGCAAGGGTTTTTTTTTTTCCTTCCCCCCAGCCCACACTCAGTACAACATTTCAAAAAATTTGCATCTTGAAAATTGGATAGGAGGAGAAGCGTTGGGGGTTTCCTGGGAAATTTAGAGCGCTCACATGGGAGTGCTTGTCACTTAATCATCTGGATTTGTTCAAGGTGACATGGTGCTGCACTTGGGAGCCGGCGGTCCGGCTCCTCCTCTGGGGTGCAGACGCTTAATGACTGGATGTATCCTCGGGCAACCTGCTCCAGAGTTCCACCACTGGTGGCACAAAAGATGGGTGAGGAATTTCATGACATTTTTTTTTTTAAACTTATTACAAAGTATACAGTAGAGAAAGAGAGAGAGAGACACGCATACACACACTCTGGGAGGATTACATGTGGTCAAGGTTGTGAGTCAGGCTTAAATCCACGGCGCTAAAAGAAGATATTGTTCCCCGGAATCAAGCTTCATTCATGCTTCATTTCATATTCACGCCGTCCTCTGACTGGAAAAATAAAGCGCGGAGTCTCTGCCGGCACCTGCGCGCGCGCGCTCGGCTTGAGCGAATCGCAGGACGTCTATAGAAAGTCTTTATTTCAGGCATGAATGTGCCGCCGCCCCAGGTGCCTGAAACCTCCGCTCCGCTGCCATATTCTCCAAGACCACGTCCGCACTGTTATACTCTATTGAATTTATATAATTGCATTTTTTTTTTCTTCCCTTCTCAATTTCTACCCACAACCCGCCAGGATTATATATATTAGCATTTCCCAAAAACGGATTTTGTGTGAGAGTGTGCGGGCCTCGTGCAAAACAATGATGGAGCGGCCCAGTGGTCGACCTTCTGCCACCTCCAACTTTCTGTGCGATCCATCATTTCAAATGTCAACCTAGCCAAACACAGCTGTTGCCACTAAAACCACGTCCATGTTGGTTTTGTCACATGACCCAGTTTTATCACTGCGGTGCAGCCGAGCTTTAAAGGGACCTTGATCGCGTCATTGTTTTATACTCATTCGCTTGTCTGTCAACAGAAGCAGGAAGGCGCGCGGAGTGAGAGCCGCCGGGCCGAGCCGAACTGAAGCGCAGCGGCGCGAGCGGGACTGAACGGAGCTTTAACAGGTAAACATGTGTCGCCGCACGGGCACAGTCGGCTGCTTTGGGGGGGCGGAGGCAACTTCCCAGTCGATTTTAGCCTCCATTTTGGTACCACGTGGTGACCATAAAACATGATTTGCGATGGCTATTTTTGTCCGGCAGCTAGGCGATGTTGGCTGCCATGTGACTGTTGCTGTGTGCCCAGTGATAAGTTGCATTGTTGGTCTGGGCAGAAATGCTCACAAAAGAAAAAAAAAAAAAAAAAACATCCTGGAAGCGCAGTAGTGGACAAGATGCGTCCCATTTCATCAAATACAACGCAATAACTGTCGCTATAACCGTAATGCCTTTGTGTTCATGTTAATAGGTCCTCTGTTTTCTGCTGATGACTGCTGATTTACTACACGCAAACAACAAAGATTTGCGACTACTTCACATATCACCGAATGTTAGTTGTAATTTGGGTTGATTTATCATCGCGAGCATGAGACAAACGCGCAAACAGACTCATATTTATAGCCGCGCAGACATGCTGCGCATATGCAAATCCTGTCCCATTGTCCCTATTTGACTTGAGGAGATGTAAATCATTAATCTTAGAACAACGTCTCCGGAGAGCCGCTGCAGCGCTTGGCTTCACTCGTTCGCCAGCACAGTAGCAGGCAGAAGCGCCGCGGCGAAGAAGAGAAGCGCGGCCTGAATGTGTGCCAGCACCCCCCACCCCCTGCGCAATAAGAAGTCTTCATATATCCCAACGCTGCAAGCGTAAACCCCTCAGCATTCTACACCTGGTCTGAGCACACACACACACACATACAAAAAAAAAAAAAAAAAAAAACTGGACAGGACTGATGGAGAGTTACTTCGCCTCGCTGGAGAGACTCGCCTAATTGGGGCGATCGGAGATGGACAATCACCGCCATCAATAACAGCACCTCAGATGGGGAGCTGGAAGGATTTCAACAAGGGAAGCGGGACAGAGGAAGACTTCTGCAAGGCATGCAGAATCAGGTGTGCTCCCGTGTGTGTGTGTGTGTGTGTGTGTGTGTGTGTATGTGTGTGTGTGTGTGTGTGTGTGTGTGTGTGCACGTGCGCGTGCGCGTGTGTGCGTTTGGAGGTGGGGTTCAATTTGATGGCTTGCCAAAATAAGATTTTCTCTTGAGTGAAACCTGAGGCACTCGAAACAGCAGGCTGCAGAGTCGGCAGGCCTGGGTCTAGGGTCGTGGAGTGTGCGGCGGCGGTGGTGGCGGCGGCGGCGGCGGCGGCGGCGGTGGTGGTTGAGGGTGGGGTCAGCTTGTCATCTGCAATGGAGGAATGTGGGGCTGACTCGTTGAGGCAGGGTATTCCCTTTCACGCGCCCGGGTGAAAAGGAAGAGAGGGGGGCAGGAGGAGAGAAGGTGGAACTGGGCCTCTCTGTCCGACGTCTGCGGGATGGACGTGATGTTCCAGTGGCCTAGTTTTCAATTCCTAGAAACTCCGGGGGAAGCCGAAACCCCTCTTAAGGTGATGCCGCGGCGAAACCTGCTGACTGACCGACGCGACTCGGACGCCACAGCGGTCCCTCAAAAACCCGCCGTGGCGGATCCAGAAAACTGAAACCGGTCCGGCTCATTCGACTCCCACCGAGTTTAGTCAAAACCAATTAATCAACCGCCGTCTAATCAGGCCGGTCCAGACCACTGCGTTAAAAGCAGCCTCGGAATAACGTCGCCCTCTTAATAAATCCAAAACAAACTGATTAATGAGCAGTCAAATTGAATTACAATGAAGTAAATTTGATTTATTCACCCGCCGGAGCGCCCGCAAACACAACTCAAAATGTTTCAACAGCGATTACGCAAACTGGTTAGGCGGTCAGCCGGAGTTCTTAGAAACGGCCGGGAGCCGAGGCCAGCGGAGAAATTTGACTTTGTTTTTCGAATTTCACAGACAAAAGCCTACCTCCTATCTTTCGTCGCCGCGCAAAAGACACGGGCCGCCGGCGTGTCGCTTGCAACTTCTCGCCTCTCGCCGCATCGACATGTGCGCGGCACTTTTCACGAGGCGCAGCTGCCGGCCGCCACGGGACGGTGAAAGTGCAGCAACGGATTTTGAGAGGGGTGTGGGGGGCCGGGGGCGGGGGGGGTGGCTGCCGCGCAGATGTGAGCCGCACATGTGGTTTTTGAAGGCCGCGTAAGTATCGACAGCGACGGATAAGCTCCAAATGTGGAATGCCATTAAGAAGATCAATGCCTTCCTCTCTAAATATGGAATGATTTTCATGTTCCACGGTCACGGTTTTGAAGATGGGGAGAAGTGATGTCAGGATGAGCGCCAGCACGGCTCTGGTTCATCTGTGGTTCATTCCACCTCAGGCTTCCTCCTCTGTGAGCCGCCCGACCCGGCTGCGCTTCCTCTCCATCTCGACGTGCCCACTTTGTCCCCCGTGTGGCTCAGCTGCGCTTGCGCCGCTTTGGAGTGCTTAAATTGGAAAAGTTTTTTAAAAATATATCCATAATTTGGCCAAAAAAAAAAAAAAATTGTTTGAAAAGCTAAGCTACCTTCAGTCCACGGGCTCTGACGTCACCGAGGTCACATGACCATCTGTTTCTGCTCTAAGAGAGGAGGAAGAATCTGTTTCCGTTACTGATATGTTCCCCAAAACATGTTAAAACATGGCTGTTAGCGTTAGCATGTACATGTGGGCCGACGGGGAGTTTAGAAAAAAAAACAAAAAAACACATGCAGGTCTCACACGTGTGAAAAAGGGCGATGGAAAACAACGGCTCTGCTTCTTCTTCTTCTGTGTTCATTAAAGCTGCGCATCCTGTGCAGGCAACCTCTGACAAAACCACATGTTAAAGTCTAGTTTTTTTGTTCTTTTTTTCTTTCTTTTTTTTTTTTGTTTTTTTTGTTTTTGCTCCACTCCAGTTAATGAAATTCAAATTCACTTTTTATTCCTTCATTATTATCTTCTTTCATTTCTCTCTCTTTTTTTTCTTAAGGTAAAAAAAAAACAAAAACACGGACCACTGCGCATTCACACAATGAAATAATTAGCAACACTTGTCATGCGCTCGGAAGAGAAGAAGGAGGAGGAAAAAAAATACATTCAAATTTGGAGATCTCCACCTCCTACCTTGCCCTCCTCATCCCTTACCCCCCACACGGCATCTGTCACCGACATCAAATGGGAAACTTGAAAAGAAAATACAAAAAGTTGTATTTATTTTAGTGTAATCATCGGGATTAAGCCGGTACAGAAACGCATTAATTCCTAATCCCTCCCGTGTCCCCTCTCCCTATCCCATCTTCTCCCTTGCCCCCTCCCCATGCTCCTACCCACCCACCCTCCACCTCTCCTTTCTCCTCCTCATTCTTCCCTCCCTCTCTCCCCCGTGCAATACAGCACCAAACGCTTTTAATTTGTCGGGGAGGGGTGGAGGAGTTCAGGGGGGTTAGTTAGAGGCACTCGTTCGGAGCAGCTTTGAGCCTCTGCCAAGCTCTCGCTCGCATTGTGCTGCGTACAGCTGGGCTTCCCCTCCTTCCCTGCTCTTTCTCCACTCTGCCCTTCGTCTCCCTTTCTTTTTTTTTCTCTCTCTCTCTTTTTTTCCCCTCCTTTTTATGTGTCTGGTGTTCTTGATGGGTTCTACTGTGGGGGGTGTGGGGGCGGTGGTGGTGGTGGTGGTGGGGGTGGGGGCGGGAGGGGTGCTGGGGAGGATAAGGGGGTCACTTGTCATGGGGCCAACTTTCGGGGTTTCCATTCCTTGTGCGCTGACACATACACACAATGCGCATACAAAGACACACACACGCGCGCACACGCACACACACACACACACAACCAGTGCACCGGCGACAATAAACACCAGAGAGGAGGGAGGAGGTGAAGAGGTGGGTGAGGGTGGGGGGGGTGGTCGGGCGACATGGCACACTCTCGGGAGGCAACCTCACTGCTGCTACTTTCACTTTCTTTCTTTACTTCTCCCCTCTGTTTTAGGCTTTTTTTTTGGGAAAAAAAAAAAAAAACTTACCCCGTGCTGATGAGTTAAAAAAAAAAAAAAAAAAAAGCTAAATAAAAATCTTGAGCTCTCACTCAGTCGGAAACAAACTAACACGGGCGGTCCTGCGAACGGCGCGATCAGTGGGTGAAACGGAGTGAGCGGGGGGAATAAAAGCGTCAGTTTTGGAGACGGGACGCGCGAGCGGCTGCGGGAGGAAAAGACAGAGATGCGGAGAAAAGAGGGAGGCAGATGAAATGGGGGAGATAAAGAGGGGCAAAACGAGACGGGGAGGCAGCAGAGAAACTCCAATAAAGGCGCGGATCAGATAACGGCGTCTCTGAGGACTTCCAAATGTCTTTTTATCTCAGTGAGAAATGCTGATATTAAAAAGCAGAGCGAGATAGCGCGCCGTCATTTACTGCCTCCGCGAAGTAGTGAGTTATTACCGTAAATTGGATCAGAAAATACTCATCGAAGCTCGTCTCCAGCACACCGAGTGACTAAAGTTTCCTCTTCCGACATCTCATTGTGTCGCCGTGACGGCGTATTCGGGCTGCTGAAAAGCCTCGAAGGAAACTGAAATGACACGTTCGTCGGGTGAAAACCGCACACTTAGTCAGGGCTGACTGACTCATCATGTGGGCTGGTTTGCCAATCAGGTCATACCACAGTATCAGGTGTGTGCGTGCGTGTGTTTGTGTGTGTAT
>CAAKHG010033527.1:0-12337 GCA_901007715.1 Dactylopterus volitans
GGGGGGGGGGGGGGGGGGGGGGGGGTGGGACTGTGGCTCTCCTTCCACAAAATAAGCATCCGCCAAATTGTTTGTGCTTTACTGACTCTTCATTATTGCTTCTGGCCTGCGATGAAAATATATTCTGCTACACTGGATCCAAACTCTTGTCAGGATTTGCACTCGATCCTGGAACATTAACAGAAAACGACAAAAAGCCCCGTCTCACAACCGCACCATTCTGCAGCATTTGTAAACTAATATTGGAGTGGACATCATCAGGAGGAAGCAGCTTTCTCACATCACTCACATCATAAAAAATAAAAAGGCTGCATAGAGCTTCAGACATGTGCGAGTCTGGGCCGGAGAGCCTTCAGGTCAGCCTCAAACAGGGCCAGGAACTGGGAAAAGGCGAGATTTCTAAGAGACTTGGACCTACGACTGCGTTTTCTCACACAGAACACTGGCGGTTGTTAAAAGTCCTATTGGTTTCCAGCTGTGAGGTATGTACGACCCTTTCACCGTCCCCTCCTTTTCTCCTCCACTTGAATAAATAGAGGCTCAGAAATGGGCCGGAGGGTGAGAGATGGAAACCAGAGGAAGGACCCCTTTGGTACTTGTTTACCTCGTGCAACACATCCTTCATGTCGCCCCGGTTTACGTAGCCTTGGTGGACTTTGCAAAAACAACTGCCATGCAGAGGAAGAAGTAAAGCCTGACCCGCCTCCCTCCTCTGTAATGAATGTGCCTCAGCTGATGGGGAATGACGCTTTCAGCATGCAGAGTCTGATCCAGCATCTCTGCCTCTGCCTAGACTGCCACCATTTGGAGTTTCATTTATCTGTGATTAGGATCTAGTGGCGGAGGTGAGTGGTGGATCAGGGTGTCGAGCACGAAAACATGCTTTGCCGCAAGAGACAGGGATTAGGAGTGTGTGACTGTGTCTATGATGACATCGTTAAGGTGAATTTCACCACTGAAAGGATAATTCTGTAGTTAACAAAAAAAAATAAAGGTCAAATATTCTGCAGAATGATGGAAATATTTCTAAAAAAAAAACGGTGCTACATAATCAGGAAAACAGATAAATTTGGGCTCTGGGGTGGCTTTTTTTCACAAAAAGTGAAAATGCATCATAACAGACATTTTTACGAGACGCGTTTACTACTCAGTTTGTCACAGTTTGGTCTCCTGCTATGACAGCTTATGCTGATGCCAGGAACTGTGACAGCCTGCGTTTGCTGGATGGGGATTGCAGACTTTGATATGTCCGTTAACGTGACTACAGTTGCCGTCTGGTCAGTGTGAAACTGGCGGTTGGTGTTCTGAACGTTTTAAAGACTGAAATCAGCTTCAGACGACCTCATGTTTGGTCTCTTGCGGCCCAGCTCTTTCCTGTCCACACGCTCCGGCTGTTGTGGTCTTTGATAAGACCATAATCACTGCGGAGCTTTTAGCCTCCGGTCCTTCGTCGCAAGACCAGCAGGAAATACGAGACAAGCTTCTGGTTCCTCGTTGCTCTGTCCAGCTCCCGCTGTAGCTCCTCCCTCCCCCCATTTCTACAGAAAAAGAAAAAGTCTGGAATCTCCACTTGTGAAATCGATGATACATTTAAACATGGGCCGTTTGTGATTTATTCCCCTCAATCTGTGAAACCAATCAGCAACTGCAGTGTGTATAGACCCACCCTTTGGGTACAGGGTCAGTGGGCTAGGTACCCCAACGCAGGGGTTACCAAAATTGGGACAGTACGGTTTATTTGGTATCATCCACGATTTCTGTCGTTCCTATAGTAACTTTAGTTACTATAGGATAGTGGGTAGTTCATGACACTGGCCATGCTGGAGTGATACAAATCAAAGCCACTTTCATCTTAGAGGACAGTGGCCACCGCTCATGATTTCGCCGCTCATGGCTGTGCATGTGCAGCACAGAGACGCTGAGATTGTATATAACTACATGGAAATGCAAAGTAGGTTTCCCCTCACTCGAGCAGAATCTTTCCACTGTAACATAATTTCACACCAGGTAAATCAGCATATCAGCAGTGGGACCTGCCTTGATTAATTTACTGTGAGGAAGGAGATGTAACACCTCAGAGGTCACCTCCAGACAGACAGCCTGACCAGACTGAGAATAAAGCAGCGCTGCTACTGTATATGACCTGTACTTTGGCAGTTCCGTGCGCCATCATTGTCTGACTTCAATTTCCGGTTCTTGCTTTCATCAAGGAAGTTTCTGTCTCAAACCAGAATTCAGCCTCTTTGCAGAGACAGTTGCGCCTGTTTTGACAAGCGGCCATGGAACTTTCTCTCCATCTGCCGGTCCACTCTTGATGTTTTGGTGCATGCAAACCCTGAAGATGTCTGCTTTGCCAGTGTTGAAAGGTTAAAGGTGGAAACTGCCGCGATATGAGGGGGCTCAACCGCTGAAAACGGGGAGGCGCGAGGCTGTCGGCGCCCACGTTCCTGACATTCCAGCTGTGGCGAGAGATGCCTCCTTCTAGTCAAACCTCCACGCCGTGCAGCCCTGGAGGTGCCGAGCCTCAGAACATGTCCACACAAATCTGATCCTGAGATCTGAGGCGCCGAGATCGGAAGCCCACTCTTTCCTGTTGGTTTTGGTCAACGGGTATTCTTAAGAGCTGCCATCAGAACCTTACAACACGATGGTTGTGCTAGCTGTCGTTGATTTTAACGTAACCAGCACACCCATCAAACCGAGTTATGTCTGGTGTGCAAAAAGAAATGGTTAGCTGGCTTCATGCAAATATCTCAAACTTAAATTGAGACTTGATTTGACGGTAACAGCCCAGAAGCAACAACCCGCAGAGTCATTGCAGGACACCAGACAATTGCAAATGCCACTGCATATTAAGCTTGTCACGTATGCCCCGCAGCAGCTGAGCAATGAAGTTGTCCATCTAGACACATTCATCTCCAGGATCGGGCTCATGAGTCCGCCGGTAAATGCAGGCTTGGCATGGGGAAGCTTTCCAATGAGTTTAACTGCATAATTCAGGCAAGCAGTTAATGTCATCCTGGTCAAAGTCAAAAAGTCACGGGGATATAGAAAAGTAGCGTAGCCGCAGCGAGTCCAGTCATGCTTCCCGGTGCCGCCGATCACATCACTGAATCCTCCGCCTGAACCCCCTAAAGCGTCTCATCCTTCTTCTTCCCTTTAGAAAATTTCCACCACTATCAGAAACGCCGCCTTCCTCCTTTAAGACCCATTAATGGCTCCTAAAGCCCGCACTATTAGAGGAAATTGCTTTTAATTTGACCAATTAACAAGCTCATAAATTCTTCAGCAGAGCGAGACGTCGACGGAATTAGACCGAATTAGACCGGGGAAAAAATAGGGAGACGACGGAGACCAGCATCTCTCCTGCGGTCCACGTGGGACTGAATACCCGGCTCCGATATGGCAAAATCTTATGACAGAGTCATGAGAGATGGGACATCTGAACTGATGATGAGAGCAGGCTGAAGTGATTAGCCGCCAAGCGGAGGACGTGCAGAGGACAGTAACTGAGAGCGACCTTGGCTGCTGACGGGTTCAGGCTCTCGCCAGATGAGGGATATTGTAATTTGATTCATGTCTGCGGGGAGGACTGCAAGATCAGCACTCCGGATAATAAAGCAGCAGCTTTTAAAAGGCAAATGTCCGTTTGAGATCCAGTCAGGATTCTTAACGAGGCAAATCAGGCAGGAAAGGTGGTCGCGCCCAAAACTTAAGACGAGGAAGCGGGACACCAGATAAGATAATGGCGGTCATTATCCTTCACAAATCCACATCAAACAAAACATTGCGTGAGAGCAATTATCCTTAATAGCCATTTAAACTACTTAAAGGACAAAACTTTCCTTTCTTAAAGGTTAATTAGTGCTTTCCTGATATTTATTAACAAAAGTCATTTGTCAGGCATTAAAAACCGCAGTTAAATGTTGGACTCGCCAAGAGAACCTGAGACAGAGGTGGGCATTTTCACATTTGCAAAAAAAAAGCTCTAATAACAGCTATTGTTTCTACTTGCAGCGAGCCCATCCGAAATGTCATTAATATCCATAAATGTCAGGCTCTTGCAACATTTCTCTCTTTTCTCCAGTGGAAATGCAGGGAGGGACGAGGCTGCCGTTTTTGTCTTGAGTGGACCCAGATAAAGGACTCAGTGAAAAGGTTGCCATCCATCTTCATCTGCCTGGCATGTGCTTTAGTTACTTCCTCCCTCAATGTAGCCTGTGTCATTCTCCGCTCCGCGTGCGTGCGTGTGTGTGTGTGTGTGTGTGCGTGTGTGTGTATTGTAAGTGACATCGAGGTTAATTAAGTGCATCCACTGTTCTTCCTCCCCAATATGAAAGAGACTTCATTAAAACATCCTGTGACTCAATGGCATTCTTGTCTGGGTAATACATACAGACACATGCATAAACACACACACGCGCGCGCACACACACACACACCTGACGACGGCACTCAGGTCACAGCTTCACACTCCGTCAGGACGCTACGCCTGCACATGTCCAAAGACATAATTATTTCATCCTGACATCTGCGCCCGGATGTAAAATTCCATGTTTCTGTTTCCTCAGCCGCATCAGATCCATAAACGCTTTCGGCAGGTTTATCTTCCGTCTGGTTTCACTGCATCAGCAGCAGCACGGACGGTTTGATCAAGCTTTCACCTCAGTCAAAGCCAGCATATTCCAGGATTTCCATAACCTGTGATGAACCATGCGTACTCTGTTTCTGTCGCGGCCATTGACACGTGTTGGTGTCAGCATCCTCTTGGAGAACCACTATCAGCAACAACCAGGACTCAGTTCCAAAGGTTTTTAACAATTTTAAACCCATTTCTCTAAACTTCTGCTCCCAGCCAAAATCCTGGAGAAGACCGTGGCAAGTCAGATAAAACTAAATTCAATATTTCAAACTTTCTCACAAGGTTTACAAGCTAGTCACAGTACTGAAACTGGACTTATTGAACTGATGAATGACTGACTTTTAGCTGCAGATGCTGCTCGTACTTCTACTTTGCTTCTCCTGAACCTCAGCGAAGCTCCCGACACAGTTCATCACACCATCCTTTTGACCCTTTATTCGCCTTGGGAGACTTGTTCGGGTCGTTGTTCAGTTCTTTATGCGAGGACATTGGTCCATCGAGGTCCTCAAGCTCTCGGCTGCATTGTGGAGTCCCTCTGGGTTCAGAGCTTGGCCCCATTCTGTTTACTATTTACCTGCTGCCATTGGGAGAGCTCATGAGATCATGTGACATCAGTTTTCATTTTTATGCTGGCTGTGATCCCAACAATTTCAATGTAACGTCAAAAAAGACATTAACATTAACATTAACATTATGTAATTGCCATCGACTCCTCTGACTCCACAGTGTAGAAACCTGGGAGTTTTATATGACCATAAGCTCAGTCTGAAATCAATCACTCTAGCTTGCTTTTTGCAACTCTGGTAAATTGCAAACATCAAGACATTTTTTTTCCCCACCAGAAACAAACATCCGTGTTTTTTTATCACCTCACAGTTTCATTATTCCCTTTTCTCTGTCTGCAGTAAAAAGTCACTTTTATCTCTTCGAAATACAGCCTTTATTCTTATGTGTTTTTTACGTAACTTTATCTGACTATTGTCTTTAGATTGCCCATGTATCCTTATACTTGACGTTTTCAAGATTCCTATCTTTGTTTTTACCATGTAAAGCACTTTGTAAGCCCCCATAATAAAAAAGCTTTGTCTAAATGTGGCTTGTTATTATGAAAATTACCATCATTATTTAATCTCCCCCTCCTTCATCACTCTCTTTCCCCTCTGCCCTTTTCACTTTCCTTTCATCTCAGCCTCCTACGCATCAGGTCAGCAGGGAACCAATCGCCTTAAGTGTTCTGGCTGACAATGTGAGCTGACGAGGAACCTTCCTGCGAGTGCTGGCTGGCGCCGGTAAGCTCACATTCGCTCTGCTGCATACAAATGCAGCCAGCTCATCCATCTCTTCTCCTCCTTCTGGAACTTTCACCAAATTGTAAGTCTCTGCACAAACAAAATGAACGCCCGGCTTGAAACCATCAGCTACCAAGACCACACAGGAAGAGTCCATGTATCAAGTCTAGGAACCGATGCAGGTCCACCAGGGACCTTTTTAGGGGTAAAAACCCAACGTGAGAAATGGCAGATCTCACCTCTGATTAAATCTGCTGGAATCATCCCGTTATATTTCCGCCTCAGTTTAAGAAAGGTCATTTACTGCTGTTGATCAGTTTAAAAACATTACGGAATTAAGCTTGTAAAAATGGATATTTAAACATCTTTAAATGTTTAGATTGGAATGATTTCTGCCAGTCATTATCTTGTACTCTGTTCATTGAGTTTTTAGAATTTAGCCATCCAATCTGCCAAAGCGTTACTGATTTTCTTCTCCTTCTTCTTCTTCTTGCTTTGAGTTGATTGGTCAGTGAGGAATGACTTCCTCTGGGGTGAATAAATTGAGCTTTGCAGGTTACTTTAGTTTCCTCCAAAGATCCATCGGGCAACTTATTAAAGGTAAACTTTCCTCCTGAACCTGGTCCTCATCCATCCTCAGCCAGGGCGCTTTGGTGAGGCTCGTGTCCTCATAGCTCGCTGCTTTCTTCTTCTATTGTTTTCTTTTGTTTTGTTTTTGGCCGTTGGTCATCATAGGTCAACACCACAGGAAATAAATTAAGTGTCCACCATTTTCCAATAATTTTCTTTGGCAGCCGTGTTAATTGTGTGAATGTGTCTTAGCGTGTTAAAAATGTAACACGTTAACGCAAAAAGTAGCGCGTTAATGTTGACAGCACCAATAGAAACCCTGCCAGGGAGCTCTAACCTCTCCCCGGCGAGTTATGGCGTGCTAGCAAGTGTCAGCCATAAAGAAAGAAAGAGCCAACTCCGCTCACCTTTCCCATAATCCCCTCAGCTCAGATTAATGGTTCCACCATTTCACTTGTAATAAACAACGAGAGAGGTTGCAAGCCTGGGACGGCACTTTCCTCCTGCAGCTGGTGAGCAACCTGACAATTGATTGGTTCGATTTTACGGCCGTTCGTCCCTCCAATCACGACCGTGAGCAGGAATCTGCAGCCTCAAAACTGCTCTGGGTCGGTCCTCAATCACAGATGGGTCCATGCACAGCCCCTATCCCACCTGGAGAAACCTGGAGAAACTTGGAGAAACCTGCGAGCATTAAACAAATCAAAAAAGCGCCAAGAAACTAACTAACTGCTTTTTCTTACATCCATTCGACGTCTGCGTCAAACATATCGCCGGCACATTTGTTTTCCGAAGTTAATATGTCGCACACCAAAGCCTCAAAGTCTCAACATTTACACTGCTGAGCATCAAATGTTTATTCTGCAAGGCAGTATTACAAATATGACTCCATTTTATCATCACACAGAGAGCCGAGCTGATCCCAGCGGCTGATCCACGGTTTCTGTGTTCTCTCTGAGTCACAGCAGCAGCCAGCATGCGTGAAACTGAAGCCATTTGACAAAGACCCGCAGGCCTGAGCGGAGGCACAAGATGCCGCCTCCATCAGCGCGGCCAAACTTCCCAACTCATGTGACGCCACGTCTCCAAGCTCTATCTGCTGGTGAGGCTGAGAGCTGTGAGAAAGCTGGCGAGAGGACGGTGAAACTGCAGACAGGTTCGCTGTCTGCTGACGCGCAGTTATTAATCAGTCAGTCACCACTCTGATGAGTGAAGGGTGCCTACAGAGATCAGCCATAACATTATGACCACCGCATGTTTGCCATCGACCGGCGGTTCTCAGCTGGTCCGGCTCCGGGGACCCGCCATCGCCCCAGTTTCTCAAATGTGCTCAATGAAAAGATGGTGCAGTTTGAACCTGAGCTAAACAGAATATCACAGTATGCCAACACAAAAAAAACATGTTTTATGATTAAACCAAAATGACCAGCAGGTGGCGATGCTAGAGGGGGAAATCCCCTTTTACACTCAATTAGCTGCATTTTAATTAGCCCTTAGATGAATGACTGATTGGATTTTACACTCTTCCATAGGTGAGTCAAAAATGACCCGTATTAGAATCAATGTGCAAATGGGTTTTGGTGCTATTTCTGTCATTTTCCTTAACATTTATGTTTGTTTTATATTGTACAGACAAGAGTGATTTCATGTTTGAGTTAATTTTATTGTTCACTTTTTAAGATTTAAATGTTCAAACTATTCTTAACAAAAATGGCACAAAAATGCATTGATTTTGGTACGGGTCATTTTTGACCCACTCAAAGAAGCTTGGGGTGGTGATACAACTCTTTATACAACTCTTAAAATGTGTAAAGGGAAAATTTTAAATTTTTGAGGAATACCTAGAATATAAAATGATAAAAAACTTTGTGAAGAAATTACGAAGATGTTGTAATTTCTGACACACTTGTGCATCTCAGGGTTAAAGCCAAGAAAGTGCATCTGAGGGAAACAACGTCTGAAGATTATTAATGAAACTGTAGCTGTGATAACCTGCATCAGTGAATACATACTGAACCGCCTCGTATTAATCATATTCAATCAATATGGTTATATATATCAATGGTAAATGGTAAATTGCAATGGCAATGGTAAATGGCATTTATATAGCTATATAACTTTTCTACCTTTGATGGCACTCAAAGCGCTTATGCTACATGGCCACATTCACCCGTTCACACACACATTCATACACTGATGCAAGGCGCCAACCTCATCAATATACAGTATATATATATATATATATAAATCATGTTATATATACATAATATTTAATGTGGTTACCAAAGTGAAAGCCTTTACATAGACAGACTTGCAGATGTGTGTCACCCTGGATTAGTCCAAACATTTAGGGTTGAATTGTTGAGCTTTGGTTTGTGATGTGAATAACAGCATTACTAAATACGAGTGGTGTTACTTTTTTCAGTAACGAGTACTCAAAATAGTTACTGTTCCCATGGTTACAACGCCATGACCGTTACTGACAATAATGCAGCGCGGGACTATAACTAAACTGACTGAAGCTGTTCTCATCCGAATTATCCGACCAGGAGGAGAAACCGCAGAAGTGATGATGACTGGCTGAGGTAGAGTAACGTTTCATGGTAAACCAACCACAGGCAGAGTTGGCGGGTGCTCAGACATCAATTTTCCCTCATGGAGATAAAAGGCAAGAATACAAACGTGAAATATGATGATGACAGGAACAAAAGTGCTTCTCCACTTCCGTTTGTCTAAAGTGTCAATTTGATGAATTAAACATATTTTAATATTAATTTAATTATAAATAATTAAATACAGTTAAATTAACAGTTCCAGTAAGAGTGGCGGGGGCAAAGTCTTTGACATATTTAAATGTTTGAAAATGTAACGCAATAGTTACTTTTCCAGGTAACTAGTTACTTTTATCATGCTGTAACTAAGTCACGAACTAAGCTACTTTTTGGGAGAAGTAACTAGTAACGATAACTAATTACTCTTTTAAAGTAGCGTCCCAGCACTGCAAGGAAACTAACGTCCACGGGCCTTTACTGAGTTCGGTGGTGCTCGTGACCACAGAGTAAGCAAACTAAGTGCAATCAGGTAATGGAGACACCCCCAACCTCCTGACCCCCTAACCCCCCCACCCCCCACTCTCCCCCCTCCACACACACACACCTTCCACCCACCGAGGTGCCCTGTAGTATATCTTTAAATAAAGGAAAATGTCTGGGTCTGCTCCAAACTCTGTTTCACTGCGTTTGCATAATCCTACTGAAAGATAACGGAGGACAACTTCAGATTAATCACCTCCTTGGCAGAGGCAATTAGACATGTATGGAATCTGAATTAATCCACAGATTAGGTGATGGCGATTAAATAATCAAGAGGATGAGTGTGATGGTGCGGCTGAGCTTGCTCTCGGATTTTTACTGCAAAAAAAAAATCAAAATTCAGGCATTTCAGCCAAAACTCCATTGAAATCATTACTGTGCTTCAGCCCACACCCCCCCACCCCGCCAGGCTTTCAGGACACTCCATTACTCAACTATATCACTCTATTAGCAAACATGGACTGGCCTCTTGTATAATGAAGCAGGAGTGTATAATCTGTCTAATTGGTTCTGGGTGGATTTAATAAAATCACAGAACAGTCGAGTCACGAACCTCTAATGAAACGCTCTAATCAACATTCTGCCTCATTTACATGAGCCTCTGATGCAGACATGCCCAAAAAGGGTGTATGTGTGTGTATGTGTGTGTGTGTGTGTGTGTGTGTGTGTGCGCGTGTGTGGGTGTGTGGGTTTAAGAGCGACACAGAAAGAGAGAGAGAGAGAGAGACTATCATCAAGGGAAGCGCCGTGCAGACAGTAACAACATGATCTGGATGTTCAGATCTGCTGAGTCTGAAAACCTGCAGACTGTTGCTACGACGATGCGCACTTGTCAGATGGCCGAAGTGTGTGTCTGTGTGTGTAGCACTGCTCTTACGTGGCCACGCTTTATTAAAGAGCAGCAAATACTGAAAATTTTCATTAACAATCGATGTTTTTGACTCATTAATTTATCTTTTTTTTGGGAAGATGAGGGGGTCAAATCAAGAGTCCAAATCCAAAAATCTGTTCAAGTTACAATCAGATGAATCAGAGAGAAGCTGCACCTCCTCACGTTAAGAGCTACGAGTAGCACAACTTCAGTGTCCCCTTTTCTGCTGCCTTGACATGTTCTGTGTTTATAAAGCAGAGTAAAGCATCTCTCAGCTACATCTGCAATCAAATCGAGCCGCATTTGGATATTTCAAAAACCTGAATATTTTGACGGTAGTGCAAAGATAAGAAGGCGGCTTGACCTGCTTTTATCGCAGGAAATCATTTCTCGCGTGAGATGTGGTTTCTGCTGGCACAAAGCCCCAAAGGAGGAATAAAATGTCCACTATCGCAGAGATTGGCTTGGCGGTTATGCTTGGTAATAGAAAGTGAGGGGTTCTGACTTCACAAAGCTTTTGTCTTGTGAATATTTAAATTTACTAGACTTTTCTCAAGAACACACCCCTCAGAGTCTATATGAGATAAACCCGCGATAACAAATGTGAATCAACCGAATCTGAAGCCACAAACATCCAACAACTGGAGCGAACAGTTGCCGTGGTGATACAGTCAAGCTGAAGAGCTGCGTTGACAGACTGCGGCTTTATTCGACATCCATAAACCTCAACTCATTTTTCTGTTGATGCTCAAGCGCTTAATCACCATGAAAACATTTCCCAATTAGAGATGTGATAATTATGTACATCGTGTACATTTCCTCATGCACATTAAAGCAGAGAGGGGCGTGCTTCACTTTCACACGTCAGCGACACTTACTGGCACCACAGAGGAAGAGGAGCAGCGCGGAAGCATAACACCATAAAAGAGCACAGAGCCGTAAACACTGTGACGTCGTGTTAAACTAAAAGGCATCAAACTGAACAGGAAGTCCTATTTTGTGCTCTCCGTCTCCTCCGTGGTCTTATAAATCATGGTCCCATATTAGGAGTCGCTAAACAACAGACGACATAGCAAGGTGTCTGCCTGCTCGTTATGAGGCACTCCCAGACGCGCAACGATCGAGTTTCAGCAACAGTGAAGTATTAAACAGTTATGATCAGCATTTTCTTAGCCGGCGGCACGCGCCAACTGCTTAACTATCAGCTGACAGCCGGTAGCCACATTAGCATCCGTCGAGCTAGCAGCTACGGCTAATAATAAAATGACTAGTCTGTAACTTAATAAAAGTGATGTCACTGGTGTTATTGTTTGTACTGTTCCTGTCGTTATTTTCACACAAAAAAAATCACTCCTGGTAATTTAATATCACGATCACCCTGAGTTGTGTGCGCGCGCGCGTGTGTGTGTGTGTGTGTGTGTGTGTGTGTGTGTGTGTGTGTTGGGTGATGGTATCACCCAGCACACCCCAAACACACAGGCTCTTTCGCGCTGTTGCCCCAGAATTTTTGGGCTTCTTTCCAGGTTTATGTCAGACACACACCGCACCACCACCACCACCACCTCCTCCTCCTCCATCCCAGCCTGACACACACCCCCGCACCACCACCACCAACCGACCCACCAGCTGGCACTCTGAGCACCCAACAATGCCCACTTATGTTCCCACAGGGAGAGCCAGGGATGCCACACACACACACACACACACATGAGAGTATCCACATGGAAAGCTGTGTGTTTGTGGTGTGTGTGTGTGTGTGTGTGTGTGTGTGTGTGTGTGTGTGTGTGTGTGTGTGTGTGTGTGTGTGTGTGTGTGTGTGAGAAAGAGAGAGAGAGAGAGAGAGAGAGTGAGTGAAAGTGAGAAAAGTAGGGGG
>CAAKHG010033528.1:0-15054 GCA_901007715.1 Dactylopterus volitans
TACATGAAGCCATAAACACACACACACACACACACACACACACACAGAATGGTCAACCATTTAGGAAAACAACAGTGAATCGCTGCTTACCGAGCGGGGCCGCCGGTCAGAGTGGCATCAATCACCTGCTCATTGTGAACCGAAATGAACCAGTTGGGGGAAACAAAAAAAATAAATAAATAATAATAATCATGGCTTTTTAATCACCTCACAGCGAGGGAGGCCCGTGGCACAGGGGAAATATGCACTTCCAGCTTTGCTATATAGGCCTCAATGCTCATTAAGCAGTTTTTGGTCTCACGGGATGTGTTAACGACGGTGGCGCTTTAACGTGTGTGCGAGCGTCGGCGCGACGTGAACCTCATCGTCCCGCCGTTCCCGCGGGGTTGTGAGAGGTTCCAGTGCGCCGGCACCTTCAATTCTGCGGTTCATCTGGCGGATGCTTTTATCCGGAGCGACGCGCGCGCCTGAGAGCCCAAACGACCGCGAGAAGGTCGACCGCACGCAGCCTGACGTCTGCGAGCGCCTGGACGTCCACGCCGCCTCTGAATGCATCACGCCCGGCATTTGTTAGCCGGGGGGGTTTTAACTTGGACACAAATGGAGGCAACTTTCTAAAGAGGCGTTACTCGGATAAACTAATACCGAATCAACGCGATTACTCTCTTGCTACAAGTATTTTAGACCAGCAGACAGCAGCGTCTGCACCTGTAGAGTCTCTACGCGTCTCTGGCGAAGCCAGAAAAACCCGGCGTGAACGAAACCAGGCGCGCGTCCGCCAGCCTCGCCGCTGCCCACGGACGGCACGAGCCCCAAGTCTGAATGGACCTTCAGCCTCTAAGGAGCCGCAAGATCCGCAATGTGCGAACCCGCGGCTGCTGGCGAGTGTGTGTGAGCGCTCACCTCTTGGTGCCCACGCGCTGGTTAGGCGCTATATCGATTGTGTCTGTGATGGACTCGTGGCGGACTGCCAGGCCGAGGTCGGCGATGGCACACATGCCGTTCTTCTTCACCAGGATGTTTTTAGACTTGAGGTCGCGGTGAGCGATGCCGGGCTTGCCTGCAAGGAGACGCAGAAGTCATCGTTACGTTTACGCATGCGTGGCGTCGGCGTGTTGTTGCGTGCGTGCGTGCGTGCCGCGCCGCGCTCCCCGCGGCGGTGGGTCTCACCCTGAGTGCCGAGGATCTCCATGTGCAGATGTGCCAGGCCGCTGGCGGCCGACAGGGCCAGCTTAATCATGCCCTCGATGGTGACCGAGTAGCGGTTCAGATAGTCGAAGAGGGAGCCGTGTTCGTGATAGTCTGACACCAGCCACAGCTGAGTCCACGTACCGTTGTCTGAAGGAGAGCAAAACACAGAGACGCCGAGTTGCGATTTTACATTTCTCTCCATTAAAGACTCAACTGAGCTGCGCAAATTCACCTCAACATCTCATTTCAAATTTTTTTTTGTGGGGAAGAAAAACAAAAAACACGAAATGTTCCTGTTACTGGAGCGTAATCTACACGCCTCCTCACCTTTATTGTCGGCTGCGATGAATCCCAGGATGTTTTCGTGGCGCAGCATGATTGTCTGGTAGATCTCCGCCTCTCTAAACCAGGAGCGCTCCTCTCTGGATGAGAAGATCTTCACGGCCACGTCTCCTCCCCTCCACTTTCCCCGCCAAACCTCACCGAATCGACCCTTTCCTATTATTTCTTGCAGCACTATGGTCCTGGCCACAGTCCGCTGCACAAACAGGGGCAAGCCTGCAGGGGGCAGTAAACAACAAATGAAATGAGACCTGAACTTCTTGACGTGCGTCTTTTGCACATGAGGAGTGCTGGGAGGACCCTCAGCGGAATCCAGACCTGGCTCAGTTTCATTTTCACTCAAGTGTGATTCAGCGAGGCGAGGAAACGCGCATCCGCCCCGGATCCCTTTGAATTCTGGGAATTTTTGTCATAGGGGAGCTGCCGACACAGGCGACTCTGGTGCAACAGGGTGGATCTGACCGGTAAAATCACTTCACGCAGGCGGCGATGCAACGTGGCATCTGTGCAAAGCTGCAGGCCGCAGCGAGCGAGGACGAGCGAGGACGAGCGGGAGCGTGCTTCTTATTGATCACTTTGGAGTATCAGAACAGTCGCGCCGTTTAATTCTCAGCCAAAGAGAAGTGCTGCGGCCGCGCTGAATTTCCCGTTTCAATAAGAACCTCTTAAACATTAAAGGACTCAAAAATAAAAGTAATGAGATAAATGGTTGGAAGCTGCATGTCGATGGTGAAGCGCTCGCTTAGCTGGACTTTAACATTCGTATGACTGTCAAATTGAGCTTGAAGAAACTGTGTGAGCTTCTTTTCATGACAGCTTTGACATATGAAAGGCATGAATAAAATTAGCAGATTAACCAGTTACAACAAGTTGCAGGTCAACAAGGGAAAAATATTTTATTCAAAAAAAAAAAATGTGTTTGGGTAGATTAGTCACCAATTTTGAAATTTCTAGGACACAAAATATGTTTTGCGAAATCAGTACTCAAAACCAACAGATTACATCATTGTGTCAAATCAGGCATGATCGTACCGGAGCCCGACCCGGAGGTGGACATGTCATAGATGAGGTCCTGCAGGGTCTTGTCCTTGGCCAAGTACAGATGGTCACAGGATGGGTCCTCCACCTCCAGCCTCTGCCTGTGGCTGTATGCCCTCTGATGGTACTGGAACAGGAAGACGCCCACCATCAGCAGCACACAGAGCAGGAACACCGGCCCTGCAATGACCGCCACCAGCTCCACCGGCCCCCAGGAGTTTCCTGAGCCAGACCTGTCCCCCTCCTTCGTTGGGACTATGAGGGCGAAACACAGCAGATGGGGGGAGGGGGGAGGGGGGGGGGGTTTGCCTTCAATATGAGGAACTGAAACTGTGCTGCTGCTAAAAGATCTCCGATGTTGGACTGCGGAACCTCACCTGGGACTTTCAGGTCAATACTGTTGCAGTAATCTACATAGCAGCAATGAGTGTTTAGCAGGCCTCCGGCGCTCAGACAGTAAAAGGGTTGCCCGGGGGGGACCAAGTTGTCCCGGTTGATGCAGATGCGTACGTGCTGCTCCTTCCCCTGGATGTAGTATGTGGAGGCCATGCAGGCGCCATCTGTCTCGCACTCAAAGCCTGTTTTCTCACAGTTTGTGCAGTTACAACGTAGAGCTGCGGGAGGAAAAACAGAAGAAAAAAAAAAGTGGGAGAAAATTAAGATTTATCGAATAGCCACAATATAGTTTACTTCTCACATTTGTCCAGCAGGGGGAAAGCTAGCCCCAGTTTTAACCACGGGATGCAGCGTGTAGTTTCCCATTCAGCTCTGAGCAGTTTGCGATATGCAGACGGCAAATAAGCGGTGGCGGTGGCGTCAGCAGCAGCGGTGGCGGTGGCGTCAGCAGCAGCGGTGGCGGCAGCAGGGGCAGCAGCAGCAGCAGCAGCAGCCAGACAGGCCCTGAAATCAGATCCTTCACTGCAGATGAACCCAAACACGCTGGGTGGAGACGGGCCGGCCCGCTGGGACCCCCAAACTGAAACTCAACAAGGAATGAGGGCTGCTGCCAAATCCCCGACGCAGCATTGTGCCTCCATTCCGCTCCTCTGTCTTCTGCACATTGACGCAGAAGTCTACCACTGGTTAAGCTAATGAGACGGGAGTTTTATTAAACGCAGCACACTCCTGCGTGGGGACCTATTAAAGCTGACACAATGGAACTCCACTGCCACAGCCAGTGATAAAACTAGTGTGGTCCGTCTACACGCTCAAATGAGGTCACAGCCAGGAAGTCTACACAAATTTGCCAAATCTAAAACAGAACCAGCTTTGGTTGAACAATCCAGAGTACAAGAAGCTGCAAACTGATTAGATTTGAAGTGAAATGTGATTTGAGTCAGAGCACACATGTTTCTCATTTAGAGAAAAGGTCAGCTCTAAAAAAATAAATAAATAAAAAAATAAAGGGCGTCTTTGGTAGATTGCATACTACCAAGCAGAGCGCAAACCAGGACCAGGCCAGGTTAGATGGTTGTGGGGCTGGTTTTCATATGAGAAAAACACGAGGAGGTAGCCGAACTGGGCTGAACAGCCTGTCAGTGCTAAATGACAAACTGTCTTGAGTGGGAACAGGGAGCGAGGCGTGACAGGCCGAGAGCTGATCCTCGGACGGAACAAAGGCTGGACCACTCAAGACTAATCGCTGTGGACTTGGGTGAAGACAAGGCTACCTTACCAGCAGCAACACAGGAGGAGACACAAAAGCAGAGAGGAATTCCAATCCCTTTTCTCCTACAAAAAGTGGCTCAGCATCAGTTGGACCCCTGACAATGTCGGGTCCAAAAGGAAAAAGATTTTAAGAGTGGCGAGCTTCCACTAATCCGCTGTTTTATGGTTTCTTTGACCAGATGAGCACTGTTGTTACCTCCCTGTTACCAACTTGGCTCTCAAAGGATGTCAGCAGATTTTGAACCAATTCTTGAGCCATCTAACCTGTCGCATGATGACGCTTTTATTCTGTTCATCTTAAAAGAGTTGCCCACACACCGATTGCGCCATCACATTGTAACATCCACATGTCCAAAAAACCCACAAGCCCTGTCATAGGAGTGGTGTGCATGCAATTAAACTCTTGAAGGTTACGCTGTGTGTGGGAGCATTTTTTGTATGTTGATGTGTCTATACACGTTCAACTGGTAACTGGAAATGTGGTGACTTAAAGGAGGGTTTCGCAAATATTTCACATTCGTTTGGTGATTGCGTGTGTGCGCTCTGCTCTCCAGGAGGCGAGCAGGAAAGTGGTAGGAACTCTTGGCAGCGAGTATCCAAATTCACCACAGATCGCATGCAGATGGAATTTCCTGCAGATTACACAGAGGTGAAACAGGCTGGGCCTGATAAAGAGAGAAAAACAAGTCTTGTATCACATCACACTTCAACAGTAATGGAGCAATTACTTCAGCTAAACAAAGGAAATGGAGGGCATAATATCACTTTCGAAAGGGACAATCAAAATCCATTTGAAAAGTCAGAACACTCAATTCCATTCTTTCTTCCATCCTCTCTCGTTTGTAGGCCCGTTGGTTACAGGTTTCTGTAAAGCAAATCATTCCTTCAGCGAGTGAGCTCAAAAACCAAACATCTGGAGATTGTGTCTTCACACATTACAGACAAGCACTGATCACACGGGAGGACAACAAGAGTGTCCTTCTGAGGAAATACAGCAGTCCATTAACCACAGTGTGCTGTTAAGAACAGCGATCTGAGATGGACATGTGCATTTATCGTGGAGGCGGCGTGTGGTCAGACAGATGGTGCGCAGACATAAAGACAGAAGTGCAGGAAGGAAACCAAACATGTCTGAAAACACACATTCCCGCCTCGAGTCTGTCGTGGATGGTTTGTGGTGCACCAAGAGTTTGGTTTGTGGCAAGTCTTCCCTTTCATTAAAGGCTACCTTCTGACTCTACATATATGCTCCCTAGACCCAGACAAGCATCAGCACAGGGGTGACCAGTGAGCTGCAAATCTAACCGATGTATTTTCACTGGTAGAGATGGAAAGTGTGGAAGGTCTTATTTTCATCCCACTAGAAGGGCACTCTGAAGAACTTATACCTCTATTAATAAATGCTGTTTTCTGCTATTGTCAAACCAGTTAATTCCAGAATTTCATCAGCCTCTCCTGGGCCCATCACATTACCCCGCCCTACAAAAGAAATGTCAGAAAAAAATGTGGTGTAATTCGAAATAAAGAAATAAAATATTTTAAAATCAATGTCATGCAACACAGGATAGATGCATACTTATCACCAAAATCAATGTTCAAGTAAGAACTTCACGGCCACTAACACTTATGCAAATAACATGTTAGCAGAGTGCCCCACATACTGTAACTGTCTCACTGGATTTAAAGTAAAAAATGTTACATAAGTACACTTGAAGAAATAATATTAAGCCTAAATACACACATATCCAAGTCGAGAGCTGGTGTTTCGGGGGGTTTTTTTGGACTGAACTCTGCTCTTGTATCCACATAATTGGTGGTCTTTACACTGGTCCTTTGTGTGGAGATTAAGACGACATGAGGAGGGATTGGACTGGTCCTGCATGAACAAAGAGCAGAGTGGAGTGGAGTGAAGGGGGGGTGGGGTGCGCTTCTTGCGTGGCGCAGAGATGGGGGATGGGTGGCGCTGAACGAACCGCCAGGGTCAACAGTAACATCCCTGATGTTTGGGGGCTGCTCTGGGCCAGACGGGGTGGGGGGGGTGGTGCTAAATTGGGCAGGACAATACGGAAGGGAGGGAGCAGAGGGGGTAATGAGCTGAACTTACAGGGGCCCCCAGCTGCGATTGTGGTCTGCCCAAGTGACCAGCTGCGACCGTCATTAAAACCCAGTCTAGACTTTGACTTACTGGGGGGTGCAAATAACACGGAAAGGGAACAGTAGGAAAAAAGCGAGGAAAAGACACAATGCAAAAGTGCTTTGCTTTAAGCTGCAAGTGTGTGAAGTTCCTATCATTCCGTTCATGTTGAGACAGGAAATGGCAGACATGGCGAGGAAAGGATTGATAAAACATTGTGGTTATAACCAGTAACTCACTTTAACCTGGATTCACCAACAAACCACAATGTAGTCTCACTCCAAACAGCTTTACACAATAACCGTGTTGATCACACGGTGCATGTGCGTAAAATTGTTTTCCAGACCTGCTGATGTGGAGCAACCCCATCAGGAAAAACATGAACTCGGTAGCATGGCGAGATCAAAAAGTCTAGAGAATACTCCAATGTGTGCTTGGGCGTTGGGTTACACAAACAGCGAGTTTCTGGGGGCTAAGCGACACAGACAGACAGTTGGTATGTGTGTGTGTGTGTGTGTGTGTGTGTACGGCAGCAGAGCACCATTACCAAAATGCACTAGCTGAAATTAGATCCATACAGATACCAGACTGAGAGCTGATCAAGACAAGCAGACGCCACGAGACAGTGTGAGTGCAACACACACACACCACAACTGTGTCCTAATCAATGCTAGGGGAAGGAGGAAAGTCATTACCTTTGTCTGCATCTTGGGGTCAGATTACAGAGCTGATGCTAAAGTGATGTCTCGAAGGCTAAGTAGGCCTCTACTATTTCTACCAACCACCACCCTGCAGTCAACATCCCGTCCCGTCTGTCACCCTCGCCGAGTTCAAAGGCGCACAAGCGTGAGCGCCGGGTCATCTTCGACCTGATGCTGGTGCTCAAACTCGAGTCAGTGTTGACTTGCTTATAACCAAGTCAGCTGCACTGCGGTAAACCAATGCCATCTGAACGGAGCTTAAAAACCTGTCAAGTTCAGCAAGTTTGAAATTCAAATTTCTTACTAAATACAACTTAACAAGTGCAGTCTCAATCAAGGCTCAAGGGAAAAAGCCATCATTAAATGTCTGATAAGAATCATAATATTGTCTACTTATTCAAAAATGCATTGTTACCATTTCTGGTAAAACAAAACTTGATCAATGTCACCGTTTAAACATTTAATACTTGACATCTCTAAGTGAACATCTTAATTCGAAAACTCTCAAAGAAATGGGCAGTGAGTAGAAGCACTACTTTGGAAAATGTTCTAATAATTCACGAATCCTGAAAAAATAACATAAAAATATATGTATACATACTATGTATTATAATGGAATTTAGCAAAGTGTGACAGCTCTGACAGAAATCACAGACCTTTTATGTACAGTTTCGTAGTACACACTAACAAAATAAACACAACAAAGAGCTAGTAGAATAAAGGGCAGGTGGTGTAAATGTCCCTTCAGACTGACCCGAATCAAAAGCTTGATACTGAGCACCTAAATACAGTCCCCAAGCAAACTGGCTCAACCTAACCCTGGATCACACAAAAGCATATGATAAATGGAGTAGTGGAGAAAGCATTACTGCACGGCTTTCTGCAGAACATTACCCGGTAGAGCAGGTCTAATCTACATTCCAACGGCGGCCAGGTAAACAAATCAAACACCTCTACAAAAGAGACATGCAAGGTAGGATGGGTGTCAGGTTTAACCCAACATACATTCACCCACGCCGTCTTCGGATCTGTCTGGATGTGGACAATAACAACCTTGTCTGCGTGTCACTGAAACCAAAACCTATAGCATCAAAGTCACAAAGGGGTGCAGTTGTGTTCCCCCCCCCTCCCCAAAGGTTTTGCTAAAAATGTTTAGGAAAATGTAAGATCTAGTCCATGTGAATAAATCCTTGGTCTGGTGCAGCTACAGCTGGTGCGCCTTCCACCACTGAATTTGACTGTCGTGGAGGATCTCCGTCTGCTCTGTTCCTCTTCTCGCTACCTCTCTAAAATATGCATGTCTGCTCCTTTAGCAGTAACAATGTGTGTAATTTGAAGGGTTTTTCTGAAGAAAAAAAAGGCACCAAACAATGTTGGATAGTTTATTTTTAAGACCAACAAGTGTTTGTGCACAGCAGTTTACAGAAACCCCGTTTCCATAAATGAGCGCAAAGTGAAGCTGGATAATCGGACAGGCTGGGGCTAAAAGAGGGTTTTCATCTGCAACGGGCCGCGTTGCAGACACATGGGCACATACACTAGCTCGAGTCAACAGATTTGGGGATGTGGCTCAGATTTGCACATAACAATACGGCCATGCTCTAGCCCTAACCCAAATACAGTCATGTGCCTAAGTGTTTGGACAGTGGAACAATTCCACTCCGCTGGAATAGATCTGAAAGGAAATTATCGAGATGTGATCAAAGTGTAAACTTTAAGCCTCAGTCCAGGGGGGGTTTCATGAAAGAACTGCAATTACACTTTAGGAATTCCTTCCCAGTCTTATACATTGTTTATACAATGTATAAGACAAACTGATAACAATTGTAAGTATGAGGATTGTGTTGAAAATGATTATGAAAGTCAGTGGCTGCCTACAACCTGGGAGCCAGGGACAACAACAAATGCTGGGTTTCCGCCCTGGAGATGTTTTGCCAGGTCTTGTGTGAGTGTGTCGGCCATCAGTTTTGTCTTTAGTAACCGAAAAGCTACTTTATTGGGTTGAGATCAGGTGACTGACCTGAACACTTGAATAGCATCCAATTTCTTTGCCGGATAAGCTCTTGGGTTGCTTTTGCAGCATGTTTAGGATCATTATCTCACTGTACTGTGAAGTGCCATGGCTATTTGGCTGAATGTGTGCAAAGTATAGCAATGCACACTTCAGAGTTCACCCTGCTGCTTTTTTCAGCAGTCACATCATCAATAAATGCCAGTGAGCCAGTTGCATTGGCAGCCATTACATACCCATGCAATAAAACTGTCTCCACCATGCTTGACAGATATGTGGTATGCTCAGGATCGTGAACTGTTGCTTCCCTTCTCCATACTTTTCTCTTCCAGTCTCTCGTACAAGCTCAATTTGGGTTTTTTAATGTTTTCTGGCAAATTCTAAATCGGGCTTTTCCGATCTTGAATGCTACCAGTGCTAACTCTGCAATCGCCTACTTTATAATCTTAAAGCAAACAATCATTTCAGGAAAAACAAAACAAAAACAATATCCAAGACATTTAAACGAACAAACATTTTTAAATATTTGACTATTCAATGCATAAACTCGAAGACACTGTGCTGCTGACTCTCTCAACATCATTTCCCTCGATAGTCAGCGGAGGGTGCAGACTGGGCCTCCTCTGAAGTCTGCTATGACCGTCTTAGTCCTTTTCATGCTCAAAAGGGTGGT
Organism: Dactylopterus volitans; assembly: GCA_901007715.1. NCBI lineage: Eukaryota > Metazoa > Chordata > Actinopteri > Syngnathiformes > Dactylopteridae > Dactylopterus > Dactylopterus volitans. The sequence goes on from CAAKHG010033528.1 coordinate 9,759, forward strand.
TCTTGTGTTTACACCATGTTGCTGGTTGTACCACCTCCTCTCTGTGTCTCATTGTTATTTATAACTAGCCCCACCAGTGTTGTGTCGATCGTGAACTTGATGACATGGTTGGAGTTGGACCGGCCAGTACAGTCATATGCGAGCAGAGTGAAACTGAGACGGATTGAGCACACATCCCCAGGGAGAGCTGGAGCCCAGTGTTGTCTGTGTTGATTTTATTTCTTGGGTCTGCCTGTAAGTAAGTCCAAGAACCAGCAACAAAGAGGTGTGTTGAGGCCCAGTGTGTGAAACTTCTCTATCAGCTATTGTACTATGATGATTTTAAAAACTGAACTGTTGCCTGCAAAGAGAATTCTGACGCGACTGCCTTCCAGGGAAGTGGACATCAAGATCTTCAGCAGACTGGGGGGCCATTGCCGGGGTCCAGAGCTGATGTTCTTGATGACCACCCTCTCAAGGCACTTCACAGTAACCAGTACTGGTGAAACAGCGGACTTATGTGGCAGAGGAATGAGGAATTATTCCCTTACTCAGTTGTTATTCCATGGAAAATGGAATAACAACTAACAAAGACTACAGCCGACCATAAACAACCTGTCAATCAAATGTCCAATTACATGTGAGCCTATGAAAATGAGTAACTATGTATCAAAAATAACTGTAGATCCTAAAGTGCAATTGCATAGCTTTTGTGAGAACTCTTGGAATTCAAACTGAAAATGTGCATTTCAGTCATACACTGACTGTTTCATTTCAAATTCACTGTGGTGGTCAATGGCGGCAAAATTTTAAATACTCGTGATCCAAGTGTATATCTGCTCAAAATCGCGGTTGTGTTGTCACAACAGCAGATTTGCGAAAGCTGGGGTCTAACAGGAGCTGAAACAGCTTGTTTTAGAGGTTGAGGCTGAGGATTAACTTCCTTTTTTTAACTGAATCATGCAACGCTACACAAGGAGTCCCAAAATAAAATATATCGAACTGGAAATTAGCACAATTGGTCGCCCTTAACTGCTTGGAGAAAAGGCTGACCTGAGGTGAAATTGTTGGTTCTGCGGCGGTAGTAAATCCCCTGTGGTCCAACATCAGTAATGGCGGAGCTGGGTCAGTCGGAGGCTACACTGTCTGCTGTAGCAATTAGGGATCCGTGCCTCCGGGCCAGAGGTCATTAACAACACTGGTCATTATAGAGGGAAAACCAAACCATCCCAGACATGACCCGAGCCAGTGCAGCCCAGTGCTACATCACAAGCTGTTTGTAAACACAACCCTGCGGGGAAGGTGTATGGCCCAGATTTTATTTTATTTTATTTTTACATTCGACGACAGGTAGCATAGTTTTATTATAATTTGGCCAATGGAATGGTGCAGCCTAATCTATCTGGGACAAGCCTTGAAGGCTGCAACACATTTGGAGCACCCCTCCCTTCAAACTCAAGCCAGTTGGAGAAATTACCGCCGCCACCCCCACCCCCACCACACAAACGCCATTCTTTCCAGGCACACACCTTTGAACCCAATAAGTTCTCTGTAAATTCACTTGGCTCCAATCTAAAAGGCAGGTGTACACATGTTCCAAGTCTGACTTGCTTGTGTTTCTTTCACCTTGGCGCTTTCACATCAAATTTAACATCAAACAACACCTGTAGCAAAGTTCAGCACAGGCAGCTACCTGGGAATGTAAAAAAGTAGAGGCTTTTCTGGCTCTGCAACTGCCTATTGTCTGCATTATACGGGGTGAAGGTAGAAAAAAGTATTGCACACTCTGGTTTCATATACAATTCTATTTTTGCAAGATGACACTTCAGCCCTCAGGCCCTCTTGAGGATCAACGCTTGACTGTTCATTTTGAAGAAGGCCTGAGGGCCAAAATGCATGTGAAGCCAAAACATGTGACATACTGTATTCCTATGTCTGAATTCTAGTGATCAGCACCTCACAGGGAACATCAGCGAATGACTAGACAAGGATGTTGTGGGGTTAAATCTCACCAAAGGGCATCTTTGATCCAACCCCCCCATCCACAGAACACACACACACACAAAAAAAAAAAAACAACAACTGTGCTCTAGCTTTCTACAGCACCCTGTGGTGGCGGTGCGTGAGTGGATGCAGAAGTCAGACCACAGATAACAAAGTACAGATTAAATTCTGATAAAGTGGCCAAGTCATTTATGAGAGAGATAGAGAAAGGAGGGGCGAGAGGAAGCGATACAGAGAGGGACGCGCCCTACCTCATGGCAGTGTGGCTGACAGGGCCAATATCACATTGCTACCGTGTTCAATGCGCCCAGGCAGACTGCGTCACACAAACATGTAGTACCCATAACACCACCCCTAATACTTTTGAAGTCAATGACACATACAGACCTGAGTAAACCGTATTACCAAAACACACACATATACAGTGGGGGAAAAAAAAAAAAACAGACAGTTGCCACAGTCATGGAATCTGCTCTTGCATGGCCACTTTCAGGTTTGTCTGGTTTCAAGGCCTTGCATGGTGTAATCCATTACATGGTGCGAAACCATGGCTCCAGACAGACTTGTGGGCCCCTTTCACTAAAAAGCCTGCCAGCTGGACAAACCCATCATCACCCCCTGTCTACTCAGGCCAAACACCAACCCCAACCCCCACCCTCCACTCACACTTCACTGTTAAAGCTGGAGCAATCCAGTCACACTAACCTGCCACTCAGGTGTGATAATTTTCCTGGCATGCCATACATTGATCAGCTTTGCAGCACTGCACCCATCTAATTTAAGCAGGGAGGGATATTGTTCTGAACCCTGGAAGAGTGACTCAACTGTCTAAAGAACAACATGCTCTTAAGTCAAGATATACATATTGGCACACACACACACACACACACACACACACATTTCTGGCTGTTTGATTGTGCAGCGGAAAAAAATGCTGCTTCAAAGTGTAGAAATCTTTTGAACCCCCCCAAAAAACGGGAGTCTTGTGGAAGGTGAGCCGTGACTGCACATCGGATTGAAAATTTACTCAAGTCGGCATTTGAAAGTTGGACGTTGGGCAAAGTTCAAGACAATCACACACGCTGCAGATGCAAACAGCAGCATACTGCATGCGCCTCTGCGTGTAGCTGGCATCAGCTGCTTCAGCAGAACAACCCCGAGAACGACACAGCCCAATTGCGGCGACTAAATAGACAGCACTTGCCAAATTTCCATCACAATGAACCCAGACTTCAACTCTGACTTTCTGTCTGGGATGGCTGAATGCGCGGCTGTTGTCACCTTATGCCAGCATTCACTTTCTGCTGGAGGCCACTGGGCAGCCTTTTCACTCCTTACAAATGGAACCCAATAGAAGAGCTGCCAATGTTTACTCTCAAAAAAAAAAAAAAAAAAAACCACATTTCATGCACGGCGTCGGGCCCTCATTCAGAGGGAGCTCGCGTCTACCAAGTGCGGGAAACCGGCGTCACAAGCATGTGCCGAAAGCGACTGGCCAAAACGAGCCCGCTCAACCGTCCAGTTATCATTGCAGGGTGCTTGTGCCAGAGCCACCGCGATAAACGGCCACACGCCAGCGGGAGAGTGTTTTGTAAATACGCTAGCTTCAACAGCCGCCGAAGAACAACGTCAATTTCAACACCGGGCGGTCCACTATTATATCCCGCTGGAAGTGTCCCAGCACGCCGGGGAAACACCTCTGCTGTGGCCGACAAACGGAGAACAATTGTCGGCAATGTTCAACTTTAAAACAGCTGGTTATCTAGTTAGCTAGCAGTGTTAGCTGGCGCCTCGGAATCAACAGCCCCACCATGTTGTTGTTGTGGTTTAGCTACTTACTCCATGTTCAATTACCACCAGGAACAACTCGGGTTTTTATTATTCGACATCAGTCATCATCAACGACAAACTACAAACGTGACTTTTCTATTCTTTCTTCTCTCTCTCTCTTTTTTTTTTATCTCACCGGGGATTTGAGGTCAACGCTAGGTGGTTAGCCAAATCCCCTCACACATAGCGCCATGACGATTAGCGACAACAGGCGATGCCCGGTCCAGGAAAACACATCGAGACAAAAGCAGCAGAGGTGCTCGAATGAAACTTACCATTACCGACAGCCGCTAACCCGAGCAGGGCCAGCAGCGTTGGGGCAATTTGTTTCAGAGCCATTTCTTCAAAATTCCCATCTCTCCACGATGAATTGCATCCGAAGTGTGTCGTTATCAACACGAGCAGACCTACTACACAACCACAGACCGACCGCACTCACCACATCGCCAGATACTCGCCGGCCAGGCAAGTGACGTATTTAAAGGGGTGTGCGTGCGTCTTTAAAGGGGAGGGCTGCACGTCGCCTTGTGCAACCGCGGCCAGGATCTGGATTGTAAATAAAATGTCTCTTCTTCTTTTTTTTTGCATTAGTAATTTATGCAGAAATATAACATTTAAATTGACTTCAGCAAACAGGAGAACACATATTCAATAGGCATTAAAAATATCTATTAATGTGTAGGATTTATTCCCGATAAAGGTTTCAGTGTTATCAAGTGGCCTGGTTAATGTTATACGTTTAGGACACAAGTGTTGTTTCTCTAAGTGTTTATAAAAGGAAGACCACTACATTTCTGAGAATGGTTTCACTTGATCCTTGAAGGTTTTCAGATGCAGTTTCAGGCTTTTAAAGTTATTTATATATATATATTTATCGTACCTTTATTTATTTGTATTTATTCATCATCTTGCAATTTTAGTAAGATGTGATATAGAAATGGGTCACTCCACAAACACATCCAACTGCCACTGAATGAGGTTGGGGGTCAAGGAGGGGTCTTATTTTTCTTTTTATCTTTCCCTGCTTTTATCACTTGTCTTCTTGCTAGTATTCTCATGAGTGTATTGTCAAACCCAAATTTTTCTGCATAGTCTCCATGGTAACTATATCTGTCCACTGTTGGCCCTGTCCAATGTCTCTTCACATTTCCTTAGTGTCTAACAAATCCCTCCGTCTTTACCGAGCCATTCGGACCAACCCCACTGGGAAAAAGAAAACACAGAGGAGGGGGACAGGGGGAGAAGTGAGATGGGCTTTGCTTTCACAGACAAGGTGTTTGGCCTCTCTGATACTTGTACAACCCCCCTGCAGGGTTAAAAATAACCAGCTCTTCATCTGACTGACCAGACAGACTGGGGCTTTGAGGGAGTATTATCTCTCCAGAGTTTGTTCAACAACCATGCAGACAGACAACACACACACACGCGCGCGCGCACACAACTCAGGGTGATCGTGATATTAAATTACCAGGAGTGATTTTTT
>CAAKHG010033528.1:16084-35188 GCA_901007715.1 Dactylopterus volitans
ATGTATAAAGTCTATGGTTCTTACTGAAACTTGAAAGTCAGAACACGCTAACATCTGCCTGTCTTCCAAAACAAGACTCGACTTAAACGTCCTGGCCTTGTACCTCAGCATATAAAAGCCCATCCTTCAAACATTCTTTAACACATGTAAGCTGTCTTATGTATTTTTGTGTCTGTGCATTTTGCATATTTGTATACTCTGCACTGATTAAGTTACAGTGGCTGGATATGTTTGTGTTTTCAGCCTTTCTCATAAACTCTAAAATGAAACAGATTTATTTTTGATTGACTGTATTACACTACAATAACTACAAAGCACTACAACAAAATAAATAACTCACAAATTATAATGATCATTGTCCCCAGTATAGTATATTCTTCAATTTTGGTTTGTCAGTTTAGCATACGGCTGTGTCATGAGTGGGACTGAGGGAAAATGTGAACATGTAACATTATGATGTTCAGATGGTTAGGCTGACCTTATGAGTCTCCAATGTTTCTCTGTCAGTTTGCATCTCACTTAATTGGTCTTCAAAATATGTATAATTTTTTAATGTTTGATGATTTTAAGATGATTCATTTAAACCACTGGTAAACCGCTCTAAGTAAGGCACTGCACTGTTTGCGACTGAACAGCATTCCACCCTTTTATCTACTATCTAATGACCTCCACTGGTCATAAGGAGGATTGCAGTCATTTGTAGCATCGCATTCTCTGGCTTACATTCATCAGTATTTTCAGGCCAAACACTTGAAAAATACAATCTTTATTCAACATATACATTACTGCATGTCATTTACTTACTTATTTACTTGAACTGCTGTGAAGTCAAAGGGATGGTGATTGTACATTTTTGGACCATGCAAATTAGAAAAATATTTGGTATAAATTTGTGTTGAAAAAAAAAAGGTAATGAGACATGTCTCTATTGAATAGTAAAAAATGATATCGCTTTTAAAATAGGTTACATATTTACATCACACCCAACAGTCATATAAGACAACAGCCTTGAAGCTGCTTGAATAATGAGCAACACTCAATAGATCCATGTGTGCAGATAATACATGTTTATATAAAGCTTATAAAACATAAATGTGCTTTGGGAACATGTAATGTTAAAGTTATGAGCCTATTAATATCTGCATGCTTCCTGTATTGAAAGTGAAAGACAATCAAGAATGTTGTGCTCGCTGTGGTTTACATGTAACTTTATGAGGAAACCCCAAAATAAATCAGAAATTCCGCTATGACATGCTCCACCTCTTTTCTAAAAGGATGACCGATCATGCTATGCCAGACTTTCTGTAATGTGGGGCTGTATAAAATAAAGAATCAAGTGCTGTGTCTGATGGAAAAAACTGCCTTTGAGTGTTATCTCAGATTTTTGCAGCAAAATGCCTTCATAAAATATTTTGGTATTAATAGGTGCCTTTTGGTTTGAGGCGGTTGAACAGTAGCAAAGTAGCCTTGGGTGCTTGAGTCTAGACTCTACTGCTGAAAAGTCATGTGGTTTTAATAAAATGCAGTGAATGTGTGAGTCATTAGCTAAAAATATGCTAATGATATGCACCAATTGCTGTTGGAAATGTGGTGCAAAATCCCTTTGAGCTTTTTCAGTCTCATTTTCCCGTGTCACTCCGGCGCGCTGGTCTAGATGTCCTGTTTGAGTTTCTCAATGCTGAAGTCAGCGTCATAGTCCAGTTTGGAGAGGGTCTTCTTTACTCGCAGAGCTGTGAGGCGAGCAAAGGGGCTCTGGAACCAACATTCCTTCATGATCTTCACAATGGCTGACAAGATCTGGATAAACAGAGACAAATGTAAAACACCCCTTGGTCGTCTCAGCTGAAGCTGACTATTAGCGATTATTATACAAGTGCTTCAGCCGAGCAGTCTGATTGGTCAGCTACACCTGTGCTCAAATCCGCATGACAGCACACCGTGCCACATCACTAAAATATTATTCCACCATTTCCAGGGTGTCACGGAAATAGTGGAATAGTGACTGGCACTTTTTCATCAGCTGTGTCAGTGGTGAGTAGGTGACAAAGCGCTACTAGCTTAAAAACACATTTACAGTAATGTCATGTGCTAGCTTAATCTGTCCAAGGAATCTTTTTCTCCCATATATTCAGATATCTGGTTACAACAAGAGCAAACTAACAAGGCACATTTGTATTTATATGTGTGGCATTTATTCAATTTGGGAAATCCAATGAAGACTAGAAGCAGCTCGGAATGGTTGGTTTACCCAACAGGGACTAGATATTGTCTCTGTTGTTAGGTTTATACAATAGTGGACTTATTTGCTGGACAGGTAAACCATGTGTCTTTATAGGGGATGAGACTGTTTTCCAATTATCAGTCATACCCCATGTATTTTCAATGGAAACAGAGATAACATGAACAAAAGTTGTTTATGATGAGATCAAGTTTGGCGGCAATATGAATACATTGAAATTATATCTTTTATTTTGTATGTACACTTTGCAATATTAAAATATTACAGTTGCTTTATCATGATTATTGGCACACAGTGATGTGGTTGGGACACGAGGGTCTGTAGACCTAACTGAAGCTAAAGTACGTGCTCTCGTGTAATTGCTTAAGCAATGTGTCTGTTGATGTGTCCGACTCTTGTATATGAATATGTGTGTGTCACCAGATGACCTACTGGATGGGAATGAAGCCTATTGTGCAAGCTGGGCCTCTGCTGGTCCACACAGACCACCTTCTTCATCTCCTCAAAGCTGGGATCCGAGGGCACTGAGTCAAAGAAGGGAGGACGGTACTCATCCACGATCCCTAATAACAAACAAACAAGGATAAAAGGTCTCACCAGTGCTATTTCTTCAGCAGGAAAACATTTACCAAATACTGCAACAAAGGTCTAATTCTTAAGATTCAGAAAACAGGTAGTCAGGTCGGAAAAATACTGACTGTTCTGCTTAATAGTGTAAAAGAAAAAAAAAGATTATCAACCTCATGTGTAGACAACTGTACTTCTTACAGTGTTATCTCCTTGTGAATTTTCAGAACATAAATTTCTCTTCGTACATGGCCTGATACAGCAGACTTTTTAAGATAAGCTATGGTGGGAGTTTTGTTAAGTATATTTGACTAAACAAGAGAGCAGGGAAAGATATCAACTCCCCGGCGACCGCGCTGGGATGGAGGAGTGCAAGGCTCGCTGTGTGTGCGCGCGCGCTGCGTTTTTTTTTGCCAAAACACGTTACCACAAAGGCACACACACGCACAAGGTTATGAATGTGTGTTTATGCATGTGTTTGTGTGTGCGTGTACGTGGTCATATGTGCGTGTATCATCCACAAACGGCGTGCATGGGCATCTGGACCATGTACAAGTGAGTGCTGACACCAGATAAGACTGTTTATAATTACTGCAGGGCTAATCATGAGACAGGATAGTAGAGACAGACACAGACTAGGAAAACACTGGAGTGCTGAGAGACATGGGATCAACTGCCTCTTGTGTATACTCGACCGGAGCCACACCGACATGACTGAGAAAACACACATACAACGCATACACTGTGTACCATTTCCTCTCAGACGTTTCAGTAGATAAAAATGACTACAATAGCTCAAATCTGAAAAAAATATTGCTTCAAGTGACAACAAAGGTGCCAAACTGTGATCAACTGTTGCTCCTGGTTACCGTTGACAATGGTCCTGCGTGAAATTTCCCAGAAAACTAGGCCCAGGGCCCAGATGTCAGTTTGCTTGTAGGACTCAAAGACGTCCATGCGTATACTCTCATCCAGCACCTCTGGGGCCATGTAGCGCTTGGTCCCCACACGAGGGTTGTTGCCCACATCGAGGTAGTCATTGGACTGCGAGTGTATTACAGCCAACCCTGAGAGAGTAAGAGCACAGCACGGTCACATCATTTCACTGGAAGTTGGATACAGACACTGTCAGAAGTCTTGCTGAAGAATTTTTTGCTTTGACTCAACCCTCACCTAGGTCAGCGATGCAGCACTGTCCGTTCCTCTTTACCAGGATATTTCTGCTTTTCAAGTCTCTGTGAGCAATAGCTGGCTTGCCCTGGGAGCTGACAATCTCAGTGTGGAGGTGGACCAGACCACAGGCCACAGACAAGCACATCTTCAGGCAGCTCTCTGGCTCCAGACTGCTGTACTGCAGGAAGTCGTAGAGTGAGCCTAGCTCGTGAAAATGGGTGACGAGCCACAGCTGGGTGCTGGAATTCTTGGAGGTCATGTCAGATGCTATGAAACCTAAAACCGGAGCAGAAGATGGGCTTTTCAGTGTGTGTCTGCGTGGTTGATTCTTTTTAAGGTGTTAATGCACCGCACAATCTTCCGGAATTAAATCTGCTGCCATACCCAGTATGTTATCGTGTCGCAGCTGCACAGTGTTGTAGATCTCTGTTTCTCTGAACCAGGACTGTTCATCTCTAGAGGAGAAGATCTTGACTGCCACACTCTCGCCCATCCAAGTCCCCCTCCACACCTCACCATACCTGCCTTTACCTGGGAATTGAGTGATACAATTAAACTCCTGCAAATTCCAGAAAAAAACAGCAAAATGCAGCAGCTATGACAATGGACACTGACCGACACACTCGACAAGTGAGATCTGCCTGGCCATAGTCCTTTGGACCAGATAGGGCAAACCTGTCCCACTGCCTGATGTACAGAATTCATCAAAGATTTCCTGGAGCAAGAGAATGAGAAAATCCTCAAATTGACGACTCAAAACTGAGAAAATCTTTTGATTCTTTGTGTAAACATAAATTGCCCCTTACGCCATATGTAGGCTCATCTCCAGTAGGGACCTTGAGCATGGTGACACTGTGGTCCTCTGCATTTCTGAGCTGGCAGTGTGTGCGCCGGAGACGCAGGAACAGCGCCACGCCACACAAACTGGCAACCATGATTATCAGCAACAAAGACACAGTGATCCACAGCTCTGGACGGTCGGTCTCGGTGGGTACTGTGGCCAGCTCTTTCTCTGAATACACCAAAGCATTCAAGAACACAGACACACACAGACACACACAGAGTTCAAGAAGCCAGTCAAAATCACATCTGGATATCGATGAGTGAAGCTTTTAATTGGGTGTGCTGCTTTTAAGGGAGGTGAATTTGCATCACAGTCAGTGTGTCGCTGAAAATAATCGGAAAACACTCAATTTAATCAAAACGTACACCAGGGGGAAGCAACGGGGGAAGCTTTGAATCACACCAGTAATAGGAAGAGTCTAGGAGGACCTGTGAGACTAAACCAGGAGGCTCAATACCACAGTGATTCATCACGTTTCATGAATGCAATGAGCGACTGACCAATATTTGGCCGTGCTGTGGTGACGGCGTTGCACTGGTCCTCTCTGCAGCAATGTATAAAGAAGCCTTCAAAGTTGGTGTTGCACTGCTCTTTGGTGTGAATGGAGAAACAACCCCTCTCCTCCCTTCCTTGCACCCACACATAGAAGCAGATGTCCCCTCTGCAGGTTTGGTTCCTACACGTGCCTTTGTCGTTCTCGCATGTGCACAGGAACTTGCCATCATCTTTGGAGTCTGCCACAGAAGGGAGTACACATTAGGAGTACTGACAAACAGGCAAATACACACAAAACATGTACTGTACGCACACATGGACGCAACTAAATGCAGTACACATAAGCTTAAAAAGCAAGACTATAAAACCATGGTAATATAGAGTTTCTTGCTTCCTCAAAGGGTTTTAATTGGTCCTAAGGAGATGTGAACTCACTTCCCTGGCAGCTACTAGACGCAAAAAGTGTTTTTTTTTTTTGTTTTTTTTACAGTTTCAGGTAAATCTGAACAAGAGGGATGACAAAACCAAAATGATTAGTTGTTTAGGGTGGATTGGTGACTTCTCATATCTTAAATTCTCTGTAAAACGTGCAGTCTGCAAAATGGTGTCCAGGATTTTCTTCGATTCACTGACAAATAATTTAGGTGGCCTGATGGCCAGTGTGTGTAGGAAGTTATGGCCAGGCGAAATCGAACAGCTTGAACTCTTGCTTGAAGGTTCCTGGAGCAAAGTTAAATATGGTTAAAGCTGGAGAGTGCATTTCTTGGCCACTAGATGGTTGTTGAGACCAAACCACGTGAGCTGTAGAACCGGCATGCTCAGTAGTATTATCATTATCAAAAGTATCCATTCATGGTTACTGCGCTTGAACCGGAATGTGAACACTCATTTCAACAACGGTCATTTTCTGACTATGACCATTTACTTACCTGCATGGCAGGCAGAGGTCCACAGAGACGCCACAAACAGCACCACTGTAAGCAAAGTAAAGCGTCCCATCTCTGGAACGGGAGCAAAAATAATTATCAACACTTAAGATAATGAAATGATGATAATACGGTCTCTTCATTAGGGCTTGTCATAACAAGAAACCGGAGATTTCATTCCAGCAGCTAGGTCATTGAAATTTATAGACTGTAACTTAATACCGGTGTCTGTGAGTAGTCCAGCAAAGGCTTCAGCCCGGGCTCTTTGGCAGAGGAAGTTATGAGGTCAAAAACAACATTCAGAGGGCCCAGTCTGTCTGCCTGTGTTGTAATTTCTCTGGATGGGAAAAGGGGGCTTGGGAGAAGGAGGAGGTAGCAGCACTGCAGAGTGTTTGTGTAAGTGTGCTGAGGCTGTGTGTGGCGCTGTGCTGCCCAGACTCCCGGCCAGTCGACTCCTCAACTACCCTGCTGGCAGAGTAAATATTGATGGCTATGCTTCCTGCCATTGAGTGGCCCCACCCAGCTGGCCGGCGAGACTCGGGGCTACTCATTGTTTAGGGCTGCACTGCAAAGGGTCACGCAAGCAGGGCTGTCATCCCCGGCGCTGCCTTTCTCACCGCTAAAACACACATGTCCTGCCACTCATGGCTTGCTTTGGTATGCGCATCAAGAAAAACCTGACCCATATGTATTGTGACGGACCAATTTTCAAATCACATCCTCATAATAAATCCTCAAGGGATTTGCGCGTTTAACTTAAAAAAAAAACAGGCTGTGCCTGTGAGTTTTTTCTTTGTGATTCCAGTTGTTTTTTTCCCCCCCAATGTCCCTTTGTTTGTCATGTAGGAAGCACATAAACTAAAAAAAAAATGCTTTCAACTTTTTTTTTCTTTTCAAGTAGTTCCAAAACCAGTTAGGACAAGTACAGTGACACGCGAACAAGCAAAGAGAGGTCACACAAGGTAAGACAAACAGCCAAAACAAAAGGGACCAAAACCTGAAGAATATATTATCTCTTACGAGGCGAGAATGTATATGGGTGTCCAAATGTGTATATGTGTGTGTCAAATATGCTAGCTAAATGCTAGCTAAATGTTAGCATATTTGAGTCCATACATGTCGTGAATACACACACGGCACTCAGTACAATATTCCTCCTGCATTCTAAAAAAACCCCAGTGACAACAGTTTAGACTCTTTTCTTTGTAATTGCATGTTTAATTCCTGCAATTGTTTGTGATCCCAAAAAAATTGATAAACTAAAAAAGATGCCTTTTTGAGTACGTACTGAACAACTCTTAGTTGTTCCATTTTCTCGGCTCTTGGTCATGCAAACGTCAGCACAAAACTGCGTGCTGTATATTCTCCTTATAGTCCGATGCATTTACTTAGATACTGTACCGTACTGTATATCTAATTACAAACTATAGCAAGCCATCACATTGCATCACGGCAAGAATCACTGAAAAGCAAAATCTGAAATTTGATATATTGATACGTGACACATTTAGTGTCTTAAAAAAAACTGTCCTTATTTCGAGTCATTACCTGATTTCTTTTCAGAGATTGCCAGTGAGAACAATGGACTTTCCCACTTTTATCAAAATCTAATCAAATGTGCAACCTATGCTAGGTAAGATTTCCATTTCTCATGATAAATCCGATACACTATCTTTAGACTTCCGTCCTTTGTTGTTGGGCTCCAGCTTGGCAGATGAGAAGCCGCGGCACTCGGCTCGAACTTGCTAAAACCACAAACCATATACTACCAAGCAGCAACGTGCACTTCCTGTATCTTGCAGCCTGCATGTCGGAGCTGGTTAATCTGTGGGACCATGGGAGGAACATAAACACAACTCCACCCACAGATATTCTCGGTGGAGGAGCACAACTGCGTTTCATTTCTCAAGCTATCATTTGATCACTCGCTGGTTCCTGATGTAGGCGAGAGTTGTTATCATGTCCTCCATCATAGGCTGCCTGAGTTTGGACTCCAGCTCACTTCCTCTCTGAGCTCTCTCTTGTTTGTCTCCATTCTGTCTAACGCTACACCCATGCGACCCGAGGGGAAAAGATCCATTGTCATCTCTTCCCCTCATCTATCCAGCCTAGACTCAGGGAGGCAGATCTCTCATTCCATCTGAATGACTGTTTGGTTGTTGGATGGTGGGGACATGCAACTGCCCAGCAGCCTCAAACCGCCCCTCCACTGGGCCTCAGCGCAACAAAAAGCCCCTTCACCTCTCAGGAAAGCAACCTGAAGTAGCATGACCGATTTTAATGACAGACAACAATGATGAACAGTGATGTTTTGCTACTTGGCCGAACATTTTGAGCACTGGTGTGCGGTGTGTGTTTAATGTGGTTAAAACATTATGTCTGCGATCCTGTGATTGTGACTGGACTGAGCGTGTCCTCACTTCATGGACAAAAGCTGTGTTCGGCAGATTTTATGGCTCAGTTGCTATCGACATGCTATAACATGCACAACCCACAACAAGCCCATGTCTGGAAAAGAAAAGGACATATCTCCCATGTTACTCCCATGTTTCTTTTGTCAGATTTGGCCTTCACAAAAACCGCATCCAAAAAATACACCATGACTATTAACCGCCTATTCACAAAAACAAAAAAAAAGGTCAAATCATCTTGTGGCTGCAGGGCGATGAATACACAGCTAAGGCCTGTTTTCTATGAAATACATATGCAGAAAATATGCCAATTCTGCACATTTAAGGAAGCCTGAACTTTTAACCATGCTTTGAAAGACACAGCTTACCACAAATTACATGGAAAGAACAGGATGGGGCACAGGGAACAGCGCTTCCCCTCGTGTAACTCGACTGAAATGTCCTTGAGCAAGACGCCTTCAGCCCCCAAAATGCTCCCTGAGCACTGTAGCTGTAACTGTGTGTGCTCATTATGTATTTGGTGTGTGTTCACGATATGAATGCCTCAAATAAAGAGACTTAATTTCCCTCAAGAGTGTTACGATAATATACATACAGGCCCATCATTAAAACCACAAACTATGCAAAAGTAAATAAGGACAATCAGCAAACGTATTACAGGCTTAAAAGTGCCTATTGTACATCAGCAGGTCAGTGGCCTGCAAACTGTGCTCATCTAATCAGGCTATGCTTATAGTCAAAGCTGTTCAAAAGGGCGTTAATCTTGAAATTATTGCACACGCTAGTGTGTTTAGTCATTATCAATTTAGATTAACCAGTTTGATCTGAAAAATATTAAAGATAGCTGGTATCTGAGAGTCTATATGGGTAATATACACATTTATGCTATGGTTCTTGTGTACTGTAGGTGGGACCCTCACCTTAAAACAAGAGTACAACATAATCACTATAAAAGTATGTCAGTAGGCCTATAAAATGGAAATACTCAGGTATGTTACTCAAGTACCTCAAAACTACAACACTTGAGCGCTGTCCTCCACTGGGACCACATGCAACTAGAAGTTAACTGTCCATGCTGGCTGTCATTCGTGCCCCGGTGACACGGGTGGAACAAACATCAACCAAAGCTCCCACCCTAGCCGTCATGAGACGTTTAAAGCCCGTGCTGGAGGTAGTTCATTTGCGTTCGTCCCCGGTAGAGCCCGACCGCACCTGCCGCCGGCGCGCATCTGGGAGCACGTGCCGGCGCGGTGAGACCGCGTCAGCCACAGGTCACGCACCGCGAGCCCGGGACGCCCGAGGCGGCGCGCACGCGTTGCCATCGTTACCTGGTTCGTGGCGGGGCTTCTATCTTGACAGACGCGAACGCCACACGTCTCCCATGGCCGGAGTCAAGTCGAAGCGTCCATCCGCTGCCCCAAAATTTATAAAAGAAAAAAAAGGGGGGAAAAAAAGGCACGAAACAGACGTCAGAAGAGGCGCGTGTGAAACGCAGCTGGTTCCTCTCCTCAACAGCGAGTTTTTTTTCTTCACTTGGCGTGAGAGCAGCTCGGCCGCAGATGTTTCATCCCGCACATCCTTTCCTGCTTCCACGTCCCAGCGAGCGACGCTTTACGAGGAACAAAAAACCCAACAAACTATGCAGGCATTTATGTTGGGAGTGGGGGGAAAAAAAGTGTGTCAGAGGTTAAAAGAATAAATAAAAACATTAAAAAAAAAAGTAAGTGGAGCGAGGGCTGCGGCCACAGGCGAGGCCGTGTACTCTATCTCATCTGGATCCAGATCCGCGCCGATAATGACCCGCCAGCACGAACCGTCGGCGGCGGCTCGCAGCTCCAAGACTCCTTCCGCCTTGCGAAGTTTCACAAGTGGCGGCTCGCTGCCAGTCCCGTCCCACCAAGTCAGGGTCCCCCTCTCTCTCCCTTTTGTTTGTTTGTTGTTGTTGTTGTTGTTGTCTATGTTCTCGATCAAGAGGCGCGATTGCAGATCTTAAACGGTGCCCGTGCTCGTCCCGCCCCTCATTGTCCCGCAGGGGCTCGGCTGCTCTGCCTGGAATGTGTTTCTCATAGCGGTTTTCCTGTTGCTCTCCGAACCTCTCATTTTTCCTCCTTCCCCTGTGGACTGATGTCTGAACTGCACACTGACGGGAATGCGGCTGCAGAGACCCCGCGGTGACACGCCAACGTTCTTCATTTTTTCGGGGGGGTTTCTTCTTCTCATTTGGGGTTCTTCTTCTCAGATGAGTGGCGCAGGACCATGGCTCGGCTTTTACCACTGGAAGTTCAAAACAACCAATTACAGTTCTGCATATGCTGACATGGTGACTAATGATGGACTTAAGATATTGATTTTCTGGAAGAAAAAAAAAGAAAAAAGAAAAACGCATTCTCGGGGATTAAGTGTCTTCCTAGTGTCCAGTTGTGATATTTATAAACTTTGCACAACGTCAAAATCAGCCCATCCTTTAAGTTTACTCATGTTTCTATTTATCATATTCACAACGTCTGTGTCTGCTACATATTTCTTGTTTTATACTTTACATTTCATTACCACTTGATTTGTTTAGAAGGCATGTTTTTCATTTTTCATATTGGGTCTACTTCTATTTTTTTGTAATTTTTTTTTTTTGGTTTTATTTTATACTTTCTGCCTTGTAACTTTGCATTTATACTGGAGTGGAGCAACTGTGACCACACAATCCCCTCCAAGATCAATAAAGTGTTTCTGATTCTGATCCGATGACAGAATAAAGCCACGTGAACACAGCCCCCCCCTTTGTCGTGACGCCGCACGCACATGTGATGCTCAGGCAAACATGTGGAGTAACTCTAGAACGTTTCTCTCTAAGAGTAAAGAAGGCTGGCAGACTCGCTGCTAGCGCTTTCGCTGCGTCGATGTCTGTCAAATGTGTCCAGTGCAGAGCTGAGACAGACCGGCTGTGTGAAAACCCCCCGAGGAGCCCGAGAGAGACGTCTTCAGTTTGGTTATATAAATCCCTTCTTCTTCTTCTTGCTCTTCTTCTTCTTCTTCTTCTTCTCAGGCTTCGTAATCGCTCAGTCGTTGGCTTGCGGCTGCAGCCACAGCTGGAAGCTCTCACATCAACTGTCATGTAGAAAAGAGAACACATTGTCTTTTTTTTTTGTTTTTGTTTCAGTCAGCATTTATTCGTCTTTCCCACTTATCTCTGATTCAGGGAACCGCTTTTCCCTGAAGGTTTTTTTTTTTTATAAACCTTTATTTGTTGTATAACCTACTAAAGGAAGTGTGATACTATTTCAACATTTTTTTTACTCATACGCAAAGTCATGATATTGGACTGGTCTTTTTATTCTGCTGAAATCCATATTTTAGCTCTGGACATTTATCCACTTGCGCCTGTGGTCATATTCATAATTTCACACTTTGACTCTCAAATTGTACAAGCTGGCTCAGGTGATTCGACTGCGTACGTATCTCATCATCTGTGTGCCGGCCTCAAGTCAGTATGTTTCCCCCGAGAAGAGGAAGTGAGACAGAACAGATGCAACACGATATTTCATTCTAAAAATGACCACTTGAACGATTGACCCTGACCTCCTTGCTTGCAGACCAGTGCTGGCTGTTGTTTGACACATGAAACTCTAAACGCCACTATGAAACCCGGGACATAAAACAACAGTCATCGTCAATTAGGCGCTGCAGTAACCATCTATATTTTGTGTCACCACCCACAAAAGCTATTTTGTTATGTAAATGTGCAGCATATTGGATTAAAAGATTACAGTCCAGAGGCTGTCTCATGCCACTCCAGAGAGCGAATTATAGGCTGCTTAAGGAGCTCAAAGTAACTTTAATGTCAGAGAGTAACCAAGGTTACGTGCCAGGCAGGACGCTCCTCAGTCCCAATTAAGGAAATGTACATTTACTCCATGTTTGCAAATGCTGCTCCCACACCATTAGAGACTGATGGTGTTGTGTAACAGTAGGTAACCTTTAAATATATTTTGTGTCCCTCATCGTTTAGATAAATCACGTAATCGCATCAAACAGACAAACAGCACTTTTAGGTGCTGGGAAGAAAAACAAACTCTCTTGCAAAGGTTGCTTAATTTATTCCAAACTTGCATACACACACACACACACACGCAGTTTCCATTTGCCTCACACTTAATGACGCTGTAGGATCCCTGAGCTTTCAAGCCAAAGCAATCTCAGAAATGACGTATTTAAGTCATTAGTTCTTAATTTATGTACCATTATAGCTTATACTAAACAGACAGACAGACAGACAGACAGACAGACAAATGGACAGACAGATGGGCATACAGACAGACAGACAGACAGACAGATAAACAGATGTTCATTATATTTTCAACAGAAAAAATCCTGAGATACGTATGTACAAACAGTCACTTTACTGTGAATAGCTTATGCCGCACAAATGAGGTCTGCTATTGTGTGCTCATGCTGTAGCCAAGTTAAAACCCATCAAACTCCAGCTTGCGGGGTTGTAGACATACTGTACGCTCTTCAATACATTTGTGTCTTTCCCCATGACATGAGCCACATTACCTGGTCCAAAGTTTGGTCAAAAAAGACGAAATTAAGGTGTCAAGTAGATGCTACATGTGATGCTACCGTGAGGATTTGTTAACATTTACGGTAGAAAATAATCTTTTCTTGTTCCTCAGCTTTTTAGACTGCTGCTGTTGATGTGCCAGTTCATGTAACAATCAGGTTTGATGGGGTGCCATTACTCCCACTGCACAGAAGAAAAAGAGCAAAAACAAAACAAAACTATAGCAACAGTTGGAGCCTATTAAGCTTCAGCGCTCACCCTCGTAAAAAGCAGCTAAAAAGCAGCCAGACTGTTCAATTGCTTTGATTATCTTGCATCAAAAATACCATGATGGCGCACTACCTGGAAATTGTTCACAACACACAGCTCTGTAAAATCCTCACAAATGTACAGTGTTGTTAAAAATTGAAATAAAATACTGACTTTGCTTGTGTCCACGTGAAGTACAATTTTGCAACCTTGTGAGACCTTACTAATTCACCAAGCGGGAGTTGAAATGGTGTCTTGTGACGGTCTACAATAATTCGCAATCCTTTTCAGCTTTCCAATGATGCGGAAAGTTTCTCATATTCTTGTACTAGCTTGTTTTCCAGTTTCTTTTTCCCTGTTAAAAATGGCCTCATGGTTATCTTATAAAATGCTCATCCATCCTGTTTTATCATCACAGTGAAAAATCTTTCTCTCTCACTTGCTCTATCTGTCTCACTCCTCTCTCTCACACACACACACTCACACACGCACGCACGCACGCACGCACGCACTCCTTTTTGAGTTCACGAATGTTTTGCCCCTTTATTTTTTTTCGCTTGCTCGTTTTCCATTTCCTTTTGCTTCTTTTCTCTCTTTTTCTCCTCCTTGGCCTCCTTGTACTTCCAGACGGGAGGCTCCAGGTAGCCCTTCTGCCTTTTCTTCTTCTTCTCTTTCTTTGGAGTGGGCTCCCCAGATTTTGTCACTTCAATCTTGGGGATGCAGCCTGAGGGGAAGATGCTATTTCTGTGCGCCATGCTGCGGGGAATGAAGCTTCTCATACTGCCAGATGGCATGCTCTCCCTGCGCTGCGCCTCCTGGCAGCAGGAGGTCAGTGATACAGAGGTGGCTGACACAGCAGTGGGAGAGGCGGAGGTGATGGAGCCGTTGCTATGCGACACTGTGCTCTCCTCTAGCTCCTTACTGCTGTGCTTTTCAAGTAGTTCAGGAACGGCAAACCGTCGCTTGCCAATCTCTGGGGGGCTTGTGGGACAGAGCGGACGGCAACCTGTGGCCACCAGGGGACTGTGCATGCTGGTGGTCATCCGTACCATATGGTCCATCACCCCGTTGTCTTGGGGGTCCTGAGGGAATCTGAAAGTAAGGCTGTCCCTTAGACGCTGCCTCAGCTTCTGACTGGCTGTTTTGGTGGCAGTGGCTTTTGCTACCAGTTGGCTCAGGTCGGGCCATTCTGGAATGTAGTTTTCACAGAACTGTTCGGCGATAGGATGAGCCTGCAGGCGGCGTATTCTGTTAAGTGTTTCAAACCTTCCAGTCCTGAGGACCCAGTCCTTTAGGCCTCTCCCTTGGACCAGGTCCATCGCATTCATATCTGCACCTGCACATGATTCATTGAGTTAATGTTTAGCACTGCCTCAAACAAATTCAGATAATTTCACACTGTCAAAATATGACATAAATTGCAGTTACGCGAAAACATGCGTTAAATCAGGCAATACTTCTGTAGGTCTGCTGTAATGCTATCTTTGTTGTAGTAATTCATTTGGAAACTAGAATTACTGCCCCGCAATGGCACGCTGCTGCTAACCAGTCAAGTCATAACAATAACAATACATTTTATTTCAAAAACACTTTTAATGTTACTAAAAGGCACTTTGCAGTATAAATACTGTGGCAACTCAGATGAAAACTAGTACAAGCATCATAAATTAAATCTATGCAAAGGTGGACTGAAGGAATTGTTTAATTAATTATAAAAAATCAGTTCATTAAACCCAATTAGACATTTGTCCGAAATGGTCAGGAACACTAATAATTAAAGGTATGACCTATGCCCAAATATGTAGGTGCTTTCTGATGTCACAAAGACCGTGACCTTTAACCCCTGACCACCAAAATCGAATTAATTCACCCTCCATGTGTTTTCAAGCGATTGCGTTCACAACACAGACAGATTTGAGGTAACAGTGACCTTAACCATTTGACATTTGACAATTTAATCAATTCATCCTGGATCCCGAGTTGACATTTGTGCCAAATTGGAAAACTTTCCCTTCTCTTCACAAAGCAGCGATGGATTTTAGGACAGACAACATAAAGCATAATGCCTCTGGCAACATCTGTCGTCAGCACGGAGGCACAACAGGATGTCTCCATTTCAAATATTGTGACAGCACCATGCATGTATTTATGTTATATGAGTCCCTGTGCAGTAATCCCTAGTTCCCTAATGAACCATTTGATGTGTGCCATGAGTAAGCGTCTGCGCCAGTGTAAGATACATAGAATTCTAGATTATTAACGCCAGATGCTTCCATCTTTTTAAGACTTTTATGTCCTACAAACTTACCATGCATTAGCAGGGCTGACACACAGTCTTCTCGACCCTGCAGGCCGGCTTTGATGAGAGCTGTGAAGCCACGAGGATCCCTGATCTCAGTGTCCACGCCAGAGTAGTAGTTAAGGATATAGTTTAGAATACTGATGAAACCTGGATTGAGAAGCACAACGCATTAACAAGATAGCACTTAATTGAGGCTAGATGTTCTGTTTTTTATATATATATTACTCAAATACACATATACGTATATATAGCTCCAAACATACCTGCCTGGGCAGCAATCATTATTGCAGTGTTGCCATCATTGTCTTGGTGGTTTATGTCTATTTGTGGACACGTGTGCAGCAGGGTGACAATGTCTACAAATCCCTTGCTAACAGCCAGCATCAGTCCATTCTGATGGGAAAAAAAAGGTAGAAATAAATTGATCTCTACTAAACTCCAGGTTTGCATGCATATTGGACTTTGTCACTGCAGGCAGACACTGTGCATTTTAAGTCACGCTCACTTTTCTTGCGTGATAAAAGTGAAAAAAACGCATCTCACCCTGCCATTAATGTCCAACTCCATGGCCTCTTCTTTAGTGACCCCTCTCTTTAAGATCCTGCACAGGGATGTGGGGTCGTTCCTAGCACAGGCCTCATATAGGGTTTTAGCAGGTTCTGTATGCTTTTCATCCCTTTCATAGGTGGGAAGCACTGAGTCATCAGAGAGCACGCTCCCTGAATCAGAATCATCCTGGAGGATCTCCGAATCCTCGGATGGGCCTTCGCCCAGGTGGGGGTCATCACTTGCAGTGGCCATCGGACCCCCTCCAGCCTGGGATCACACCTGGGTGCCTGGTCTGCTGCACACCACCCACATCTTGAGCAGAAAATATTCCGATAGGTTATCATCACGGACACAAATCTAATTTTCGTGCTTCACAAGCCTTTACCAACCATATGACAGCCTTGAGAACCTGAATTCCCCTTCAGCAGCCAAAGGGCGGTAGAGAGAAAGGCATGACAAATGGCAAAATGTGCTGAGCAGATTCTCATAACACTGTCATGCTTTACATGTCAATCAGCAAACATAAGAAGACTGTACAGCAGCATATGGAGAGCTGTCCTTCGTTAGGAGTTCGGAATCGTATCCCCGTTTTTCAGTTGCAAAATGGAGAAAAGCTCCAAAGGCCCAGTTCACATACTTTTCGTATGATCATCTGTGGTTTGTGGAAATGACAAGCTAGTCTGATATAAGGTGCCATCAAAATAGTGTCCTTATCCAATGAAATGGGTCTGATTTTTTTTCCCTCCCTAAACAAGCACCCAATGCATCTTCACCGCTGACTGTTAACAACGCAGCACTGGCAGCACTTGGGCTTGCATGTCAAATAAATCAGGTGACCTGAGGTGGCTCGCCTGTGAGGCATGAGGCCTAAAGAGGATGAGGAGCTTCACCTCACTTCAGCCCTCCTGATCCATAAGTCTTTGATTTACATGATTCAGGGAAGCTCATTCAGGAAGGTATATTTAACCCATGAAATTTCAGTTTGTGAAATTAATGTGGATGAAGGTTTAGCATGTGGGGTGTACTGTTGAGAGAGGCCATAAAGTGCTGGAAGCAATGGGTGACCAGGCTTATGACACCATCTGTCACCTTATTTAAACCATCACTGTGCTTCGCAGAACTGAGATGTGTGAGGTATGTGCAGACTGAGGGTTTTTTTTTTCCGGTGTAACTCAGCAAACTAATTTTGAAACATTTTGAAACCGCCAGGCTGGAAGCGTAGACAAAAGTTGGGCAACACATGCTTATTCTTTATGCTTTGAAATAGCTCCAGCTGACATGACAATACCTCTGCAAAAAATGACGCCCTCTTACTTTTGCATATTTCTTGTTATCAGTGAAAATCTGAAAAGAGGCCTCACTACCTCACAATCGTCCTATAAAATCCTGGATTATATAATATATGCTCAAGCACAACATTATGACCGCTGTAGAATACAATATAAATTCTCCTTTCAGAAGCAGTTTTCTTGAATTATGCTGTTGAACTGCACTGGGTTATACGGAGAGGCGTCCCTAAA
Organism: Dactylopterus volitans; assembly: GCA_901007715.1. NCBI lineage: Eukaryota > Metazoa > Chordata > Actinopteri > Syngnathiformes > Dactylopteridae > Dactylopterus > Dactylopterus volitans. The sequence goes on from CAAKHG010033528.1 coordinate 33,918, forward strand.
ATTTTCTCACCGTAGTGCATATGAGTGGGATGGCCAAAATATCGAGGGACACCTCTCAGTACGGCCCTGTACAGTTCAACAACATCACAAATGACAGTCCCAAAAACAATCATTAAGATACATCAGCTCCTCTCTCAAATAGATTCAATAAAAATTATACATAAAACACATCCTGCAGGGAGAATCAATTGCAAGGATGTTGCATTATATTCTATGTGAATAGTCATCATTTTATGCTTGATCTGTGTATGCAATAGCATAATTACCTTGGCAGAGGTAGAATACATCAAGTTTCAATGCAGCTTCAGGGGTTTCAGTTCTTCCCTGGCCTCGCGTACATCACCACACCATATCCACAATAGACTCAAATTCACAAAAGCAAAATTAGCTCTCTTCCTGCTGTCCGGTGTGTGTTAATGCAAAGTAATTTGTGTAATTGCATCTTGTAGATTAGGTGCTGTCACTACTTTAATCCCACAAGCATATGTGTCTATCGTGACCAAACATACAGGAACGAGCCTCTCAGCCTCAGAATCCTTCCTCTGCACAAACATTCAACGCTTCTATTTTAAGTCTCCCTTTGAGGCCTCCACTTCCTGAGAAGCACCTGTCGAGCTGCAGAAATGTTTCCTAATTCCTAAAAACCATCAGTTGCTTTGGACTGTGGGGTAAAGATATAAAGATTCATTTCCGTGGAGCAAAGATTCTTAAATAGCAGGCAAAAATAACATCAGCCAATTTCTCACCCTAAAAGAATCCAGCCATGTATAGTCCTCTTCTCCTTTTTGCGCTTTTTGAACTTCCTCTTGTCTGATTAAAGCATCGTGACCAGTCTTTCTGCTGGTGCTTAATTGAAGCGGGTTAAGTTTTCCAAACTGACTACAGCTCTCCCCTCCCTCCATTGCTCCTACTGGCCAGTCAGGTTGGCTCAGCAGCCAGCAATCCCTCCTGGTCCCAACATAGATTCTTCTGTCTCAAGTTAGGCAACATGCTCTCTTGCTCTCATCCTGATTACAGAAGATTTAAGGATTAAGAGAAAGAAACAGACAGCAGTCAACATTGCTCCCATGCAGTCTGTTGAATTCGTCTGCTCTCTTTCTCTCTTCTTCTCTCTCTCTTTCTCTCACCCCCCCTCTCTCTCTATCCCTCTCTCTCTCTCTCTCTCTCTCACACACACACACACACACACACACACACACACACAAGCGAGTAGGTTCATATCAGCAGCAGTTTTTCAGTTCAATGAGATGACAGCCAATCGCATCACACGA
>CAAKHG010033530.1:0-18854 GCA_901007715.1 Dactylopterus volitans
GCACACACGGCACGTGCAGCACACACTAATACGGTGCACACGGCGCATGTGTCGCACACACACCGCACACACTACACCGCGCCGCACACACTGTTGTACATAGCGCATACACCGCACACAATCCACACACCGCACACACACAATTGCACAATCCTTTATCTCCTCAAAAAAAACAAAAAAAAACAAACAAAAGCCAATAACAGGGATAATTGCGGCTGTCACCATCTCCACTTTCCCGGTCAAGAAGTGTGTGTGTGTGTGTGTCTGCGAGAGAGCTGGCGAGAGGCAGTCGTCCTCTGTGGCGCACGCGCGCACACACACACACGCACGCCGGCAGCGCCATTAACGGCTGGGGTTTGATTCGCCGGAGATGTCGGGAAGCATCGAGTGTCCACACGAGATTGAAAAGGAGACAGCGAGAGTGGGGGGGTGGTGGTGGTGGTGGGGGAGGTGGGTGGGGGGGGGGGTGAGCGGGATGAAACGAGCGATGTCGAGTGTGCCGCCTCCGCCCGCTCGGCCCGTCTCCCTTTGATCGTCTCACTCTTTTACATATCTCCTCTCTCCTGCGCTGAATTCCCCTCACCTCATCCATTTCTTATGTTCACCTCTTCTCTTTCCCGTCTCTCTCGATCACTCCCTGCCAATTTCGCTCCCTTTAACCGTCCCTGCGTTTCTCCTTCCATTTGCGACGCCTCGTAACTCTGGATTGGATGAGACAGCCCTCCTGCAATTGTTTTCTCTCTCCACTTTGTTATTTTTTTGTTGTTTTTTTTTTTCCAAGCCAGTCATGTTAAATCTTGACAACAGCTATGTTCGATCCCGGCTGCGGGCGTTTAGTGAGGTTCGACGCCGATGTTGAAAACTCGGAAGTGCGTCCTGAACAATTCTGGAAGCAGCCTTTTTTTTTTTTAAACCATAATTATATGCTGTCAGATATCACTTCCAGGACAAACTGTTCACGTACTTTTGACGATTTAAAAACTGCTTTTCATCCGTGATGCGATTCTGACTGTTCTACGATGAGCAAAACAAAAATTCTGTTGTGGAACCTTAACACACTCTTCCTACGACATTTTTAATCCTTAAATACACGAGTGATTGGACCCTACAATCTTCCATAAGGGGGTCAAGAATGACCCGTATTAGAATCAATGTTTATGTGCCGTTTCTGTCATTTTTGTTAAGAATAATCATTTTATGTTGTGCACACAAGAAGGATTTCATGTTTGAGTTATTTAGATTTTGTTGGAACATGTTCAAGCATTTTTTTGAACAGTAATAATTGAAAACAAAGAAAGTTGATTGCACAGTGTGTGTGTGTAATTGTCCAGTCTAAAAATAACCCCTTCCTGTGTGCACAATAGAAATCATACCATAAGTGAGTATTCTCAACAAAAATGGCACACAAACGCATTGATTCTAATTTTTGACCCACTTATGGACGCCTGTGGGAGTAACACAAAAAATACAGTTCCTTAAAAATGTATAGAAGGTAAATTAAAATCTCAAATCGGCACGGCATGGAAAACCGGTTTCATGAGGAACACCTGGAATATGAGACCTTAACGACTTTTTCGTTGCGAAGATATCCCAAGAAATCCACCTCACTGATCTCATCTTTGACCCAATTATGCATCCAAGGGTTAAGTTCATTACAAGTGCATTATTGTTTAGCATTCACGGAGCGAGCGGAGGACCGTTCAAGACAATTTTGTGCGCAGAAAAGCCCCAGAAATTATCTGTCCTCCCTCTGTAATTGCTTCCAGCTAAATTGGTCCCCGCCAATTATTGCATTTACCGTACAATTTGCATGGTAATAGGCGGGAGTGTCACTCACTTCCCGGTGAAATTCACCTCACGTCTCGCCTCCCGTGTCTCGGCTCCCTGCGCCCACGCCGTCCCTCCGCTGAGCCGAGAAAAGAGGCCCCAGCCGGCCGGAGGACGCGCTCCTCCGCCGCCACGCTTCCACCCGTGAATCTCCCGACCGCGCGCCAGTGAGCGTCAGCTTGGCACGGCCCTTTAAGAGCCACTCGCAGTCATACTGGAACACACTAATGCAATAAGGATAATCATGACAGAAGAGGGAAGGGTTGGGGGTTTTTTTTCTCTCTTTGGCTGCTTTTCCATCTAATAAATGCAGCCCGTAGTAGTAGTAGTAGATCGTACGTGGGTAAAATAAGGCTCGAGGACCAGAACCAGCCCTCGGATGGCCGCTATCCGGCCCGCGATGTCCTCAGAGGAAGATAAAACAATAACTCAAAAAAAAAAAGTGAAAAGCAGCGATATGTTAATGAAGCTCAAGGCTGATAATTAAAACATGTGCTGCTGTTTAACATTTAGTTTGGACTACTTAGCTATCGGCCTGATTATTTGGTGTTCTGTTGAAATCAAGAGAAATAAAAAAAAACAATTTTTATGATATTTGTATAAAAATATACAAGTCGGATTTCTGTGTGTTGTGAATTTATAACCTTTGATGGCTTATAATAATAATAACAGTAATAATAATAATAATTGCCTCCTCTGTTTTTCTCCCTTGTCCTCAGATGGATCACGACCCCAGAAACCCGGCCTACATCGCCACTCAAGGCCCGCTGCCCTCCACTGTAGCTGACTTCTGGCAGGTAAAATGCACACACACACACATGCACACACACACATGCACGCACACACGCACACAAACACACCACGGAACAAAAATCAATACCTTTCCTTCTCTTAAACAAGAGTTAGCCGATTTTTATTAGTGCAGTGAGCCACACAGGAGACCCAGCTGCTCTGTAGATGTCGTTATTAATCTCTCCTTCACCATCATGCTCAGTGCGCGGCAACCTTACACACACACGCGCGCGCACACACACACACACACACACACGCCAGTCTACAATGGGACATATTGAAAATGCAGAGGATGGCATACACCGTTCCCACTGTCCCAAATGTTGAATTGAGTTTAAAATCTGCAGCCAGCGGATCGATACATTATTCTGGCCAATCGTGGTCGATATGTGTGTGTGTCATGGGGAGCAGTCTGCGCACGCGTGTGTGTGTGTGTGTGTGTCTCTTTTTGATGGCTGCAGAAAGGAAAGGTACCCTTGTCAAACCAGCTGTGGCCCCGCTGCATTCCCGCCGTTGCTGGTTAGCATTCAGGCTGCACAGCGAGACCTTGCAGAGTCACCGCTGCTTCTCCTGCTAATAAACCTGGAACACATGAAAGCAGCCGAGGGAGAAAATGCGGTTTTAACACATGAAGGTCACAAAGCCCAAACACCTGTACTCAGTTAAAATGACTGTCAGGCCGTCATTACCCCTTTGAGTTTGATATGGAATGATTTTTCATTGCAAAAGGCTCCGCAAATGACGAGTGCGCCACCACATGTGACACGTACACCCATCAGCCATAACATTATGACCGCCGCGTGTCCACCATAGAGTATAATACAACAGCCCTGCAATCAGTTCTCCCTTCAGGAGGAGTTTTATGTTGAATTGTGATTGAATGTGTGTGAGAGAGGTGTTGACATGTTTGAATGGTTGTTATTGGGACTGTAGTTTGTAACGCTGCTGGACTGTGCTGGGTTACACTGGGAGGGGTCCCTAATATTTTGGCACCCTGATGCATATGAGATCAGATATGATGATCAGCATCACAAATTACAGGGATGTTGCATTTTATTCTATGGTGAACATGCAGCGGTCATAATGTTATGGCTGGTTGGTGAACATGTAAAACATTTTTAGGGAAAGCCCCAACTGCTGCTCCCATACAACGTGTTCATTTTGCAAACTGTGGTCCAAATTATTGGACCACATGAATGCTTGCGTGAGAATGCTTGATAGGTGTGTGTCCATATATATTTACATTTTCCATGTGGAAAAAAAGATTTGCCTTGATTTCAGAGACGTCATTTGTGTTGATTGTGTCTGATATTGAGATGCTTTTTTTTTTTTTTTTGTTGTGGCTGAGTCGCAGCGTGCGCCAGTGCTGCCGAGTCGTGTTGCTCTCGTGTGACTCAGTCCGGTTGTCTTTTGGCAGCGGCGTGAATCAGATGCAGGGAGGGATCTGTCTGGCAATGCGGCTTCAGTGCGAAACGGTCGCGCGAGCTTCTGCGTCGCTCTACCTCAACGTTTGACACGGCCCTGCGCCGGCGGAGGCGACGGACAGCCGCGATGGAGGTGGTCGGTGGACCGGCGGGGACGTTTTGGATGGAGTCCACTTCGCTGCCGCCAATCACATCACCATCCCACCGCTCAATTTAAAAAAAACGTCCCGTCCTGGCCCCTCCGTGGACCGTCACCTTATGGAGCGGTTTGAGTGTCCTATTGACCCCAGGAGCTGTGTTGTCGGGGCAGCAGCCCCTAGTAGGGTCTCCCATGGCAAAGTGGTCTTTGGTGAAGGGTCGGACAAAGAATGGTCCATAAAGATGCATATGGGAAGAAAAACACCAAAGGACCAGTGTGTCCTGCCCGGAGGGGTACCGGGGCCCCACCCTGGAGCCAGGCCTGGGGGAGGGCCATGTGGGCAGGCACCTGAGGTGGCCAGGCCTTCGCCCATGGGGTCCGGTCAGTTCTGGCACGAGGCAGAGACATGGGCCCGTCCTCCAGCAGGCCCACCACCTGCAGGAGGAACAGTATGGGTCTGGTGCAATGTGGATTGGACGGCAGGACACCGCTGCCCCCGAGACCCGGACCTGGATAAGCAGAAGAAGACGACAGAGACGAGGCCCGTCCTGGTTCATAGGCTAACTCGGCCTTTGTCGGGATGACAGTGTGACTCATTTGAACTCATGCGGGTCACACTGGAATTTGATCTTGAAAAAGTCAGACCTGATTTCCACTGAAAACGTGTTCCTAATTGGTCGTTGCGTTTCGATTACATCACTAATGTAAAGATCCTTGCCTTCGTTTTTTTCACGGAGTAGAAACGAGCTCCTGTGAACAGCCCACCATCCACCCCCCCACTTTTCCGCCCAGTTCTTGAAGATCTACTCAGCGATCAGAGAATGAACCTTAACCCCGTTGTCCTCACACCACTAATCCCACTCAAACGCTGGACGTCATCTCCCTTTCAGGACGTCGGCGGTGGTCTTGCATCTCCTTCCTTCACTGCCTCATTATCTCTGATACGCTGTCTCACCTCTTTTCCAAAACGCCTGCTGCACCCTCTTGATCTCTCACCAAGGACTCCCTCTTTCTCTCTCTTTTTTTTTTTTTGTGCGCGCCCTTGTAGTCGCAACCCCATAAATCATTCAGAGGCGGGTTAACAGCGCTCGCTTTCTTACCTCGAAAGCATTCTCCCTGCTCTACTCAGCCGGACGCCCCAGAGAGCTCCAGAGGAAAAACTTTAAATTCTGAATATTTTCACACCTGCCGGCAGCTGTGTGGAGTGGGCACGCTGGCCGGACTGACAGCCGCTAACATTGTCCGTTTTCCGATTGATGGTGTTGGGAGGGTGTCAGGGGAGGGAGTTCTGGATCCCGTGTTTTGCTTATAAGAAGGTTCATACTTTCCTTCTCCAGCCTTTCTTTCTACTTGCAGACTGGCCCCCCTTTATTTCCTAAAAATATGAAGAAACTGTCTGTTTTCTAGGAGACTTCCAGCACTTTTAAATTCCCCACAAACTCATGTCTGTACTTCAAAACAACATGTTTAGAAGTCTGAAAGAATGGTCCTTAATGGCCTTTATATTGCTTGGAAGAACTTCTCCTCACAGCCTTTTTCGCTAGCTTGCTGCTAGCTCGCATCTTCTTCTTCATTGCTAGCGTCTCCTCATTTAGTTGTTTCAATACAAAACTTGCATATATTAGACGCTAAGCTCCGCCCCTGTAAGTAGCCATGGAAGGTTTCCTTGTTTTTTTCTACGTAGAAGCCCTGAATTGTTGGAGTAGGTTTTCCTGGGGCGGTCACTGGTTCACCGTAGATCCATAGCGGAGATCCCCAGTTGCTTAGCTTATTTTGGGCGCGATAAGTCTCGGAACACATAGAACAACATCGTCTGGACACGCAAACAAGGTTAAGACATAAAACTGATGAGTCCAGAAGGCGTGCGTGTCAGAATCTCAAACCAGGCCTGTCATGGGTTCATCTCCAGCAGATGAAGTACGTCTGTTGGTTCCAGGTCCCCTTAAGCCTTATCCAGGCTTCTGGTTTGGCCAAGACGACTTTGCGGGCATTACTGCATCTGAAGCTTAAATCTGGGGCCGCCGAGTTTATTGCTGCAGACTCAGTACATCAACAAGAGCGTGAAGGCGATGAGGCCACAGTGTCCAGTGTCGGAGAACTTAATACCTCAAAAGAAAATAAACCGTTTATTAAGTTTGAGCATTGCTTAAAAGTGGACAAAGCCAGATGGGACATCGCCTATTGGTTCACTGGTTCAGTTTGCCATGTATGGATGAGTGGGCGGCGCTGGAGCTTCAGCCCACTGGGGTTCGCAACTTGTCACCCGAAAGGAAGCCACTGTTTGACTCTGAACGGGACCATAATTTACAAAATGATCACGCTGTGTTGGAGAAGACTTGAAACCAGCGAGCGGGATCATGAACTCAGCAGGAAAATGTTTACTGACATGACAAATCAGGCGGGAACGGCGTCGTTTGTGCCCCCCTGCTGGCCTTTCGAAAGAATGCAGTTTGTAGGCGCTGCCGCAGAGCAGCAGCGATTTTACCACCCTGTTTGAAGTGCGTGGAGACCCCAAAGAAGCAGAGGGCGACATGTCGTGTGGAGAGGACGGATGGAAATCTGAAGATGGAAATATTGCGTTTAATAAAGTGGCTTCAACTGATGGACACTGTGCGGGGTTCTTTGAAGGCCAAAAGTTTCTGATCCTTCACATCATTCGAAGCCTTAATGGCGTGCGAAAACCTTTTTTCTTCGTCTTCTTCTTCTTTTTCTGAACCATGACAAGAATTTAATAAAACTGAACTCCGCAGTGAAGAGGAGAGCGAGCGCGGTTAACTTTTTCCCTCAGACAAATAAAGTAGGATTTCCATTTTAACAAGTTTTAAAAGGGGGAACACGTCCTCCGAGCGGTGGCACTCTTCTCACCCTGTCAGCTCAAGCTAATTAACACCATTTCTCAAAAGGAAAAAGTGCACCGTCACATCTTTAGATTCCCGAGACCAATCAGTGGAGTTTTTGGTTGGCCCTGAGAGGGAAGGTGTGTGGTGATTCAAACATAATTAACGCCGGTTAAATCGCAGGCAAGGGGTGTGGCAGCGCGAGCCGCCATCTTGATTATCCGGCGCGACGACGTGGGAGCGGTATTGTTTTATGGCTTCCATTAGCGGCTAGCCGTTACTCTGATCAGACGAATGTATCTCAAGAGGCTGCACACCCTCAGGCTGTGAGAATATGGCTGCCAGCAAGGAAAAAATATGACAGCCGGGGTGGGTCTTGCCGTGAAAATGGCCCATCTGGGGGAGGGAGCGGCCCCGGCTGCAATTACTTCTCGTGCCGCGGCGCCCGACTCCCTCGTACTTTCTCTACCAAACTTTGAGACGCGGTAAACAAATCTCAAAAGTGCCCTCACCACTTTCAAAACGGTGACCGCCTCAGATTGAGGCGCGTCTACCCCCGCCAAAATAACAGCGCGGCGTTGGAGCCATATTCAGGCATGCGGGTGACACATCAAAGTGTTGCTGTTAGCAAGACTGTGTGAAGCGTTGACAGTTCCGCATAAGATCTCGTTCCAAATGGAGCTCTGCGAGAACATGACTCCTACTCGTCACCGACGTCGGAGGGTTTGACATTTAAACTGACATTTGAGGTTTTTAAAGAACATTGTAAGTCCCCGCTGGGAAAAAAAAGATCTTACGGAGTTTTGAGATAAACTTTTTTTTTTCGCAGTCTTGAGTAAATCTCCCAATTTATTGTTTCCAAAGTTAAAACATGCCACTGCTTGAGTTTGGGACTGGGCCACAAAAGTTGACTCGGCGCAAACTTTACCTATCATGTATATATTATTTGTGTTTTCTACGAGACGTGGCCTTTCTCCACTTTCTCCCTCCACCCTGCTTTGGTTTTAGTCCAGCTGCCTCTGGCATCGCTGTCCAGTCACCGCCGCTAGTTTAGCCTCTTTGTTTCCGGATGTTCCCGAGTCTTCGATCCTCTTCGAGTGAACTCCTTTTCAAAGAAGTCGAGTCGCACGGTTTCTCCGTCCAAGCGGTCGTCTTTCAGTTGTGTGGGTGCTGGACTTGTCTGATCATGCTAGAAAAACCCAGTTTGAGCCGCGCAGAGCAGCAGCCTGGGAAAAGTAGTCTGACCAGGATTTGTTTTATGCAGTATTTCATTTTGTATATTACAGAGACAAATGTGCAAATGGAAACGGCCTTATTTTGAAGGAGGCTGTATTATTGTATGTGAGTTGGGACCTTCAGAGACTTACGTTTTTTCTTATTGAAAATTTTCTTTGTGGAATACCCCTAAAAGTCGAGAACAAAAGGGAGCGTTACTTTAATGATTCTTCAAGGGAACAACTACAATGAATCTGAAAAGCGATTTGAAATGCGCTTTCTGCATTTAGATTGGACGACAGGCTCAATTTGACTCGCCACAAGTTCAAACTCCAGAAGTCTGCGAGTTGGCAAGTGCACTCCTTGCATTTGGAATAGCGGCGTTCCTCCTCCTCCTCCTCCTCCTCCTCCTTCTCCTCCTCCTCTTTCTCCTCTTCTTCTGTGTGAATGGCGGCTGGTGCTAAGTGCGTAAGCGTCACTACCGCCACCTACAGAGTGAGTCATGTAAAACAACCACAACTCATTCCCTGTTTAAATATTTATATATAAATATATATTAGTTTGTGTATGTATCTATTTATATATTATTAGAATATATATTAATATATATATATTCATGTATATATTGGTTATGGACGTGTGAGGTTTATATTTTAAATGAGTCTTTTTTTGAGCGACCGGGCGTATAAAAGATGAACGCTGGCAAACAAAGTTGTGGGAGTTCGTGGAAGTTGGTGAGTTCCAGATCCAAGCGAAATTTAAAAAAAAACAAAAACAACAAATGGAGGAGAGACGTCTTGCGGTCGTTGTCGCCGCTGACGTAGCCGCACGTCATTCGCCGCTTGTCGCCGATCGTCCATGCGTTGATCCTAATGCATTCTGGGATACGTGGCTTCCTCAAGTACACCCAAATTTGCATCTGATCGGACTTCTAAAAGTGGGCGGAGCAAGGACACTTCGGGGTTTGAGGTCCACACTTGCCGCTCGCCGACTTGTGAATTGGAAGAGGACTTAGACCGCCAATGATGATGTTTCAAAAGTCCACACAAGTCCGCGATTTGAGAAACGGCCTTTATCTGCCTGCATATGGCACTCGGGGAAAAAAAAGAGTGCCCATCTCTGCCTCAGGTTGATAAAACCAAGCAATCAGCTGAGTGGGGCCTTCATTTTGTTGACGAACGCAGTCCTACACTCACGAATACTTTGGGGTCTAGCTAATTTGGCATGCTATGCGACTAAGACGCTAAAAGCTATGCCTCCGGCATGAGCTCACCGGCGACCATTACAGTTTTCACCATTCAGTTCTGTCCGGCCATTGGAGAGAAAGATGCCTTCAAAGAGCTGGTCAAGCCCAGATGGTGCTGCCTCTCCTGCATCGTGACATCGCAAGTCGGAGGTGCTTACTGATTGGTTCTGCTTTTTTTTCTTCTTCTTGCAGATGGTATGGGAGAACGGCTGCGTGGTCATCGTCATGCTGACGCCGCTGGTGGAGAGCGGAGTGAAGCAGTGCTACCATTACTGGCCCGACGAAGGATCCAACCTCTACCACATTTACGAGGTGAAATGACTCGACCCCACTCGGCATTACCGGAGCGCGGCTTTTTTTTTTCAATCTTGCTGCATCGTTCCGTCATTAGCTTTTAATCATGTGGGATATCTGGAGATCGGCGATGTGCGAATGGAAATGTTTCATTTGCTCTCTGGGGATTCATCTTCCATCCCGAAGAGCTTTACTGGTTGGCCGGGTCCCTCAGCAATCCATTTGATTGCTAGTTAATTCATGTCCACTAGCATATCAGACAAGAAAACACTGTAAAGGAAATTGTTATATTAGTCATTGAGGAAGATAATATCCCAGTTCTGAATTCATAATTCTGCTCAACATCAGCGCTGCATGTTGTCTTATGGTGTGACGTCGCAGGTGAACCTGGTGTCAGAGCACATCTGGTGCGACGACTTCCTGGTGCGCAGCTTCTACCTGAAAAACATGCAGACCAACGAGACGCGGACGGTCACTCAGTTCCACTTCCTGACCTGGCTCAACCAGAACGTCCCGGAAACCAGCCGGACGCTCCTCGACTTCCGCAGGTAGGGGAGCTCCTCCGGGAAAGACCTCGCACCGAGGTTTTTCCTGATGTTCAGCGGCTGCGCTGTTGTCCTCGACAGCGCCGCCTGCCGACCGCAAGCCACGCGACAGGGCCCAGCCGGTCGGAGTTACAAGACGCAAAGGTGTGACGCAATTCTTGGCATTCCCAAACAAAGCCAGCTTGACGGGCACGGCCATAGTGGTGCAGGGCAGCCTTATTTGAGGTATCTAAGGCACTCGGTCTGCTTCTAATATAGAGAGAGAGAGAACTGAGCTTAAGACTGCCTCAAAGAAACTTTTCCGAAGCATCCTCTGGAGAGTAGCACACTTGGAAAGCAGGATTTGTTACCACTGGGAAACTTTGTGAGCAAAACTTGGACCACTTTGTGATGGTAATCCTCAAGGTTTGGGTAGAAGGGTACTGGGCTTTCTATTTTTTTTGAGGAGACATTTCACCTGCCTTCCGAAAGGCTTCTTCAGTTCTAACTGGTTGGTGAGGAGTCCAAGGTTCCTAAACTCTTGTGGGGTTGTGGATACTTATCGAGGCTGTGCGGAAGTAGCTGACCCATCCAGGCCATCATGTTGTTAGTCGTCCGGGTCACCTGAGAGTCGTTGGCCCACTCAGACGGTCCTGTGAGGGTTCAGGATCACACGAGTCGAGGTGGGGATGGGTGCTGAGTTGTGTGCGACGGGTTCTCAAGGTGTGGCTAGGTCTCCCTGGTCATTCCGAAACGGAGTCCGATTGCCCTTTTGCCCAAGCGCTCAGGTTTGGACCGCTTTGAGGATGTTTTTCCAGGAAAATCCCTGCAGTGACCTCCAAAGGCTACCCGCACCTCACTTTGCCTTCGCCGTGGTTGCACGAAACCAATCTGCACTCGTGTTCCTGGTGCGTGAAGATAATGGCGACGCTCGCGGGCACTTTTGCGGGTACACAAGGTCCACGTCAGACAATTTCAGCCTTCCAAAAATGAGACGCATCGAGCACCGCGGCCGTGGGAGAGCGCGCGACTACCAGAGTTCCTCATCTTCATGCGCTTTTCCGGAGCGGTTCAAAGGTTCACGGGGATGCGGAGACGAGTACATGAAAGGAGGCTTTGAACATGCTTTTGCTTTTATTCAAAATGCAGGTCCGGTACTCCCCCCCACCGCTCCCCCTCACCAAACCACATGCACCTCGAGTGGCTTTTGTGGCTCGGCGACGGCGTAATTTAACGTCCAAGCTCCCACTTTGACGGAGAGTTTTGACTCGTGACCCCGCCGAGATGAAGGCAGGAAAAATATCAATGCGTCCTCAGACATCCAGGGCAGCTTCCAGTCGATACCAGTGTAATTCAGGACGCACTGAGGGAAGTGATCCTTATCGCCGAGGCCTTTATAGTCGCTCCCATCCTTCTCCCCTTTGACCTGTGTTAAACTGATATACTGTGTTGCCTATTAGGTTGGAGCCAGCCTTCTTCTTCTTCTTCTTTTTTTCTTCTCCTCGTGATTCACTGTGGGTTTTCTGAGGCTGCTCAATTTTTTTTTATTTTTTTTTCCTAATCTAGAGCCCGGTGTCGCCGTGCTGCCGCTGCTGCTGCCGCTGCCGCCGGCGCGCATCAATTAGGGCGCAGGATATCGAGAGTGAGCGCTTGTGGTCGCGGCCATTACGAAACGGTCCGGTGGGCGTCGTCGCCGCCGCCGCCGCCGCTGCCCACCATCGGTCAGGAAATATTGCCTTTACTTCACAGGGCGGCGGGGTCAGCGCGCAGTGAGGAGAGCGGAGTGGGAGATATTTTTCCCTCTTTATTACCACGGATGTGGCGGCGCGACTCTCTCAATAACAACCTGTCTGCTTCTGTGTGTGCGTGTGTGTGTGTGTGTGTTTTTTTCCTGGACGGTTTGAGGATACAACCGACATAACTCCCTTCTTTTTCCACGCTCATGGCGGCATGTTTTTTTGTTTTTAAATTTTAACCTGGACTGACTGACTGACGGACTGGGCCGGAGCGTTGTCCCCTCTCTTTCCCACCCTCCTGTTTTACCAGCTAACTTAGCGGTTGCCAGTGTCATTTTTGTGATGTTGCAGCTAGTAATATAAGCCCAGTTGCATAGTCACAAAAGTGATCATTGGAGACTGTGATTCTGCAACCGAGGGGCCTCACGGACCCCCGCACCCTTTTTTCCCCTTCTTTTCCCACCACTTTCACCCCCCTCGCCCCCCCCTTCTTCCCCACCTCGTCTCCCCTCCTTCCTCTCCCCACCTTCATCTTTCTCTTTCCTCGCTGTGCCCGGTGACCTGAGATGACCCCTCTCCTTTTTTGCTTGCTCATGGTTTGCTTGACCGCCTTCCGATCTCCTCCCGCCTCCTCGTCCCCCCTCCCTCCGCCCAGCCTCCCTTCCTCTCTCCCCTCCTGGTCGCTTTTGTGCTCCCCCTTTTTCCGCCGCCACGCCGACTCTCTGCGGGTCCTTCTATCTTGATGATTCCCGAGTTGCCGCCTGAGAACACATCCACACTAACGCCGGCCTCCTCTTCCTCTCCATTTCAGCCCCCCGCCCTCCCCAAAAGCTTCAATGGACTGATGCTTTTTGTCTCCAGTGTGGATGATTCTGAAAAAAACACCAGTCTTTTTATCTCAAAGTTCAGTTGTTTTTTTGGGGGTTTTTTTTTTCCCCCCAAAAGGAACATTGGTCCCCTCGGTGCAGCGTTAATGCGAGTATTGTGCTGATGAAGAAAGATTCAGGGATCATCGGGTGATCCTATTTTTCCCAGTATTTCACCAATTTATCAGTCCGTGAGCTTAGTTTCTTCCGCTGGACAGCGGCGGCAACATCTAAGCAATCCGTCTTTGTTGGAGGGTTTTTGTTTTTTTTTTTTCTGGCAGCAAATGACATTTTTTAATAGGTTGTTTTCGTTGGACTAATAAATGAGTTGTGGTGCCGCTCAAATAGAACGTCGCGAAAAGAGCAGTCAGCTCCTTCCCCCGGAAATGTGGAATCTTGAAAAAACAAAACCAAAAAAAAAAACCGCTACTCTCGCGTGAAATCATGCAAAAGAGGAACGGCTCTCGGGAAGGCACAGACCGCCCCCCCATGGAGCTGTTTACAATGAGGTTTAAGCAACAGATGCCATCCAGCCATCGTGAATATGACCTGAGGAAAATGGGAAGTCAGATGACTTCTGTGTGTAGTGAGAAAGGCGATGAAAGGACGTGGGTTCTTGGGTATGATTCCCAAAGTAGAGTCCATAAACGCCTCTGCGGCTTCATTTCACTTTAAGCAGCTGTCAATCAAGATGTCCCGCCCCAAACCCAAACACTTAAGCATCCATCCAACCGTCCGTCCGGTCTGTGTCCCATACGCTTACATGGAGGAGGCGGGTTTTATGACCGACACTGCAGCCGGCCAGCAGGCGGTGCAGCAGTTTATACACAGGAGAGCTTTGATTCGAGCCGAAACTGTGATCCGTCCCTCACTTCAAAAATTGCCAAGCGAACATCGGAAGGCTGGAAATGAGCGACGCGAATTTATTTATGAAGTTTGTGTTTGGGAAAAACTGCGACATAATCCAGCTCGGATACAGTCGCTGCCAGCACTCCTAATCCCCTAATTTCAGCCGGCGCTGGCGGAGCCCAGACGCGGCGCCGCGCCCGAGATTAATTTTTCATCCAGCCTCGCGATGGTGAAATTATTTATTTTGCGCTGCGACCGTGTCGGTGTGTACGCCGGCGTGCCCCCCCCCCCCCCCCCCCTCTCGGAGCGGCGCCGGGTTTTCGGCGTTCCCGTCTTCTCCTCCTTTTGTCGCAGCTGCCGCGGAGCCACGACAGATGCGGGGCACATTTTCGCAATCGTTATCGGCCCGGCGGCGCAATCAATTTGGTTTATGCCCGACGCGCCCGGCGACCGCAGATGACGGCGCGCGCACGCCTTATTCGCCGAGGCTCCGACCGTTTATGGCCCAAATGCCGACATCTGTGCGATGACGGGAGCAGAAATGTGGATGAATTAGCCGCGGCCGAGGCGCAAATGAGGGGAGGGCGGAAGAAGAAACAAGGGCGCCATCTCGTATCCCAAGTATCACAGGCGTGTACACGCTTGTACGTGTGTGCGGCCCCTCCAGCGCTCTCGCTCGGCCGCTCATCGGTTCGGGGGGGGTGGGGGGGGCCGTGGCCATCTCACATCTCTTCCTCTCTTTTTTTTTGGTTTTTTTTTCTCTGACTCGTGATCTGTCTCTCTCTCTCTCTGTCTCGGAGGCGAGGCGTCTCCTTTCAGTCCCGCGCGCCTCCATAACACCCCTCCGCCTCGCCTGTTGGTGGCTGGTAATTGTCTGCTGTCTGTTTCCATGGCAACGTCAGTTTTGATTGTCTGCGGCGAGCTCTGACTCTCCAGTTTGGGTCTGAGAATGAAGGCGTGTTTTTTTTTTGAGGAGCTTCCTTCCCTTTGTGGTGTCGCCGCTCGTCTGCGTGACGGAAAACTCGTTTATGATGAAGTAACATGAAAGCTGTTGGTCTATTAAAACCGTGGAAACAAAAAATACACAGGTTGAGTTTGGTTTGGACGACACTGACCAACAGTTCGGCGCTGGTTCGGGTCACTGGCCCAACAATAATGCTCTTTTTCTTGTGGTTTGTGTGGGGCAGGTGGGAAAGTCACTTTTCAGAAGATGCATCGAATTTTGTGCAAACATCCACATTCATGTGTCACCTTCTAAATTTGTAAAAAAAAAAAAAAAAATCTTTTTAAAGTAAAATAGATATCATCTGACTCAAGTAAATCCAGGACAACATTTTAACCACTGCATTTGTATCATAAAATATAATGCAGCAGCCCTGGACTGTAATTTTTTGATGCTCTTGTGGGGTTTACACTGAGCGGTATCCCTAATATTTTGGTCAGCCCATGTGCGTTGAAGTGTCAAAATATTAGGGACACCTCTCAGTGTAAACCCCGTACAATTATTCAAATATGTCAACACCTCTCTCACACACATTTAGTCAAAATTCAACATAAAAATCCTCCCGATCGCAGAGTTGTTGCATTATATTCTATGGTGAGCATGCGGTGGTCATAATGTTATGGCTGATCAGTTGTAGAGAAATATATTTCCATCTGGATTATGATGGTTATGTTAACTTCTTTTTTTATGTTTTTTTGAAACAAGATTGATTATAGCAATCAATGTTGATGAGATAATAGATATTTCTTGTGTGGCAAAAAATTCCTCCAACTCGACAAAATAAAGATGTTTTACGATGCCTCAACTTAACGATGTCAATTTTTTTTTTTACAAAAATGGAATGCGAATAAATTTTAAATGAAACGTTAATTTGCTCCAACGCATAAAAACCCTTTGCAGCATGAGTCATCGTCACACTGACGTTAGCGTAGCTCGCTAAGTTTTAGGGCGCCCTCTGCAGGATCTCTTGACAACTGCGGCAAACTGCCGGCGGCGCTCAAAACATGTGATCACGGTTCAGATATGGACTTTTTTTGCGCCCCACGTCCAAACGGATATTCCAGTTTGGGTTAACTCAGTATGGTTGGGCAGAATTTGTTGCCATGGTTACAGTAGCAGCTGTTGCAAAGTCGTGTCTCACTCCAAAGTCTGGTGCTACAACACCACGACAACAACAACAACAACAACAACGAGGGCTTTACTGCTTTGTTAAAGACGCCATCAAACTGGAATAAAAACACTCAAAACATAATCCAGAATTTTGTTATTGCGTTATTTATAGGATACAACGAGGACCAGTAAGTGCAAAGGTCAAAAAAAAAAACAAAAAAAACGTCCACCTCTCTGCATCAAGTAAACAAGCTGTTTGTGCAGTTGCCATAGTAATAGCTCAGCTGGCAGTGTTTTTTTTCGGTGACTTTCCACTAAATCCCATTGAAATTTCTTAAATTTTAGGATATTTTGAGATCTGTGATAACAGAAAGAGAATTTTCTTTTTGCGGGGGGGGGGGTGCATTTTCCAGGGACGGGAAAAGAAAACATCAGCTGACGACGAGAATTTTCAAGAGCACAAAGGTCATAAAGAGTCTAAAAACAGGGAAATGAAACTTCCAGTTCAATGAAGAAAAAAGTGAAGCATCAACTCTGCAGGAATGAGATTTCCCTCTGTGGCTCAGTGATGCATTATGGATCACACACACACACACGCACACACACACGCGCAGTGCCATTACATTCTGTAATATGTTCCTGCTGAATATTGTTTTTTTTTTTTTTTTTTTAGACTTATCGCCATGAAATAGAATGTGAGATGATCTCCAGCAGGGATCAAACTGGCGGCTCTCTGCTCCTCTGCTCATTATAAGCTGGATGTCGGTGTCGACCCACCGGCTCTTGCGCGTTTTGACGGACAAGGTGTAAAGTTTTTACCACTTTTTTTTTTCGAAACAAGAGAGAGGGCTCCGCCACTTTCAACAGTTTTGAGGAAGCTCTCGACTGTGGTGTTTCTTTTTGTTTGTTTTTTTGATGAACATATGGAAGGCAGCAGCAAACAGATGCAAATGCGTCTCCGGGTGGAATATCACGATGCAGCGACGTGATGGTTTCTCCCTCCTCTGGATAAGGTTGGGTTGAGTCTACCGCAACTTCACAACCTGTCTAAGAGAAAAACCTGCACATGATGAGACCTGAATACAAATAAGCACTCTAATCTTTATCGTAAGAATATAGGGGCACTTGTATCAGAATCAGAGTTCTTTATTGATCCCCAAAGGGGAAATTACTGTCAGTACAGGTGCTCCATGCAGAGTATAAGCATCCAGATAAGAAAGAGAGGTAGCTGAAATAATTAAATAGTCACAAATATGAATCATCAATATATATAAATAGATAATATAAATAGAAATACAAAAATGTTTAAATATGATATATAAATAAATAGACATAAAGCATATGCAATATGCGTAATATGCACTGATATATAAGTCCGGTCTGTTCAATCAGATCGTCAGAGGCAGTATAGTAAATGTTTTATATCTTATATTGTATCAAATTATATCATAAATTATTAGAGTATTATAGTAGATGTATTGTTCTCTGTATTTAACCTATTATGAGTCGACGTTATCGGTCCAGTTTACTGTGATGGAAGAGATGAATTGTAGATGGAGCAAAAATAAGCTTTATGCTTTATTGCTTTATTCATCGCTATGAATTAAAAAAAAAAACACACAAAAAACAATCAAACCATTTAGATGAGAAAATTGAAATCCTCCTTTCAGCAGGACCGGTGGGAAATGCGGTTTTGAGTTGATGAGACTAATCATTACCTTTCAGCAAAAAAAAAAAAAAAAAGAGGGACGTCAGAGGACTCGTTCAGACTTAGTTGATTTATTAAATGAATTCTTTTCCTGTTGTTTTTACTCCTTTTTTTCCTTCAATTTAGGCAATAAAACAACGACATGCTCTATTTTGAAATAGAAACTCTTTGTCGGCATGTCGATGCTGCCGGTGCGACGGCGGCGTTATCGTTTTCGACAGTGGTTAAACGCTAAAAAAAAAAAAAAAAATGCTCAAATCTGCAAGATTTTTTCCCCCGTGCTCTCTGAACTGTTAGCCTAAATCCCCTCGGAGGGGACAGTCCACCGGTTTCTGGATTCTTTTCCAGCCGCGATAAAAAAAAGGGATTTCTGGCTTCCTGCTGGTTTGACTTTCATACTTCAGCGCCGTGTTGCATATTTGATATTTTTTGAACTCATCTGCCGCCGCCGGTCGCTCTTGGACACCTCCAGTTGCGCTGACGAGTTCGCGCCGCTCGGGTTCCTGTTGTCTGTGGCCAAAGTCACTCCAGCACTTTTCAAAAGGTGCCTTCGCGCTCGTGCAAATGTCAGAAATCAGTCACAATCGGAGCAGCGCGGTGTCGGAAAATGGACGGCAGGCGGCCAATCACATAGCTCCCCTCCCCTCCCACAGGAAACAGCCAATTATGAATAGATTTAGAATCGCTGGATGGTTGGAATTCTGTTTTCGACGGCGTTTTGCGGCTAAATAGCGTTAAAAACCCTGCTAACCGGACGTGGTTTATGAGCGAAGGAGTTTCCACGGCTCCTCCAACACTTCCTGTTTTATTGACCAATCACAGCTGTGTTCGTCCCCCGCGCCCCTCCGACGTTTGCGCCAATGGGGGCGGCCATATTGCTCAGGGCACTGACGACGTGCAGCGTCAAGTGTTACGCTGTCTCGCGCGGCCGTGCTTTGAGCGTCATAATTCATAGTGGGAGGAGTTCCCATGGCCGAGGGGGGGGCGTGTCCCGTCAGTTTGGACTCCTCCCCTCATCTCAGCAGAGGCGCTGATGCTCCGCCCACCCCACGCCGCTCCAGCTGACTTCTCTGTCGACTGGATCTTTCATGTTTTTTTTTTTTTATTATTCTTTTTTTTAATGAAAATTTGAAATTGTGCCTTGTTCTTGTCAGCGTCCAAAAAAAAAAAAATTAAAAAAACTGTTGTGAATAGCGTGCGATTCGCCGTACCTTTGACGCTAACGCCCAGCTCTTCTTCTCTCTGTTCTCTTTGTTGCAGGAAAGTTAACAAGTGCTACCGGGG
>CAAKHG010033531.1:0-17160 GCA_901007715.1 Dactylopterus volitans
CACACACACACACACACACACACGAACATATAGACCCAACATTCCTGCGCTCCGGCGAATGGGAGCTTCTCTTCCCTGTCAGGGGCACCTGCAGCACACAGTTGGTTATTATGAAGATGCTGGCACATGCTCGGTGACGTTGGCTCTGTTTCAACTCTCACTGGAACCAAAAATGGTGTCAAAGGCGAAAGTGCTGACTGATGCCGTGAATCAGAGGAGTCAGAATCACAGATACTAATTACATGGTCACAGTTGCTCCATGCCAGTATAAATATAAAGACATACAGAAGGGAGTACCAAAATATAACAAAGAACATTACAAAATATTACCAAAAAATAAAAATAGACACATTGTGAACAACATCTAAACAAATAAAATATATAAACAAATCAGTAGATACTATAACTAAGTAGAAATGAAATGTTAAGTACCTCTAAATCAGCAGTATCAACAGACACAAATATTATCAATATGATAAATAGAATCATGTGTACAGTTACAGGATGATCAGATATTGAAATATTGATATTGATCCAGGTTATCAAGCCCAATTCTACCACGATCATTTAAGTCGAACGGGATCGAGTTAATTTTACTACAAGCTCGCCTAATCAGTTCAAACCTGAAGGTGTGCTACTTTTCTTTACGCTAGCGTTTAATTCAACACACAATGCTAAACCTTCGAGACGGGCATCACGTCCACTTTTGAAGGAGAATAAAAGACAACTGGAGTATCGCTCAGAGGCTTTACAGCTCGCTGCCTTTTGATTCCAGCCCGACTAACCACTCACAATAAAACATTAAAATTTATCCAAAAAAAAATCTTGTGCTGAACATCAGCTAGAGCTGTGTTTTGTTGTGGTGCCGAAGGAATGGTGGTGCTGTTTTGTTTTGGGGGGTTTTTTTGTGGAAAGACAGAAAAGATTTTGATTTTTATTTGTGGCAGGAAACCCTTCCACCACCCTCCAAGTAATATGCACGAAGAACAAAACAATCAAGTTAGATGGTTTTCAAATCCCTGCTCTTCCTCCCTTTTTCTGATTTGTAGTCCAAGTGCCCGGCCCCGCCCCCAACCTGCAGGCGGTGTCCAACACGCCGACCTCCGTCTCTCTGAGCTGGGACAAACCCGTCACCGGCAACGGGGAGATCCTCACGTACAAGTTGTACTACACTGACAAAGGCGTCGGGAATGAACAGGTAGGTCCGGCCGGGTTCAATGAAAACCTTCATCCACTTTTGTAATTATTTATTTATTTACCTTTATTTAACCAGGAAGTCCCATTGAGATTCGACATCTCTTTTATAAGGGAGACCTGGTCAAGGTAGCAGCCCTACGCTGTTAAAAGCTATATGAAGCAGGCACATGATACACAGGTAGACGATTAAACAAAATGACAGCTATCCAAGGACGGTGGCATTAACAGCGTTGAGAATGTAAGTGTTTCATTCATTATGCCTCCCCAGGTGAATTTTGTTTACATTTTCATATTCATGTGGAAAACTCTCCAAACAAAGACATCATAACATGTAATGGCAGAGATACTTTCAACCACATGACAGCAAGAATGCAAGCATATAAAACAATTAATACGGAGGAAAATTGAAATGGCAGATGCAGAAATTAATTGAATAGCCATCTTTATGCTGTTTCTTTGGCCCTTTTAAAGTACCGTGTTTATATGAACATCACAAACCTCAATAGTCTACTTAACCCTAATATGCTTTTATGACTGACCTCACCTTGCTGCAATCTAAACATTATTAGTGTTCATGTGCGTACTTTCACTTATAATATTGTGCTTTTTACTGACTTGTAAAGTGTTACAGAGACGCCCTGGATGGTGTGGACTCTAAATTAATAAACACTGACATGAATAGAAGACAAGATTCAGCGATGAAACCAACTGTGTGTGATATCCCACCTGTTCTGTTTCGCCCCTTGATTGATGATTTTCTTGACGATGATTTTAAAAGTTGGTCAAAAACCTCAAGTTAATGTATGTTCAGGTCACACTCTGCTGAATAAGAGAATAAGTTCAGAAAGT
Source organism: Dactylopterus volitans (assembly GCA_901007715.1). NCBI lineage: Eukaryota > Metazoa > Chordata > Actinopteri > Syngnathiformes > Dactylopteridae > Dactylopterus > Dactylopterus volitans. Next base: position 2,047 of record CAAKHG010033531.1, read on the forward strand.
AGCTGACACTATTTATGCAGCGTCGATGTAAACAGAAAGTGATTGCAAAGCTGAATGTAAATTTTTGAGGAAGGAGTTCCTACTCATGTGCCAGAAGACTCATTTTTTAAATTTTTTTTATTTATTTTTTTTTTGGCCACGGTCTTGACTGTGCGTTTCGCACAAAAGCACGACAGTCGCAGTCAAAGAAAGCAGATACGATCGGTTTAGTCTTTCTATGCAGGTCCAATTCTGTCACGAGTGGAATTGAGCTAGTAAGATCTGGAGTCGGCCCCAGCAGTGGCGGTGTGCAAGCCACCGAGGCATTAAAAAGCCTTTAATATGATAATGGATGAAACGTCAGCCGGCACACTGAGTAACGGTGCCTCAGCTCCCCGGCGAAGAGAGTCAGAGATGAGGTGGAGAACGGAGGAGATGAAGAGAGGGAGGAAAATAAAGGCGGAGGCGGCGAGGGAGGGGCGCCGAGCAGAGATGAAGTTAGAGCGGTCCCAGGTTTAGAGGACATGAAATATTAAAGGAAATGAGGAAGAGCGGGACAACATATGAGGCGTCCCGGAGAGCGAGTGTGCCACCGACGGTCACGTGACGAGCGCTCAGGGGTTCGCGATCGGGCTGCGCCGGAAACGGGACGAGATTTCCACAAGGTCCATGCTTCACACTCCCAAAAAAATATATATATCTCAAGCGGGGGAGCTGAATTGGCTTGAAGTAATTTGGCATGTGCCAGCGAGCCCAATTTGTAAAGCGAAAAACTCGTAATCACAGAAGAAAACAGTTCTGCGTCTCGGCGGAGGACGACATTTTTCTGCACCGAATTACAAACCCGGGACGTTAAGCGCGCTGAAGTGATGGAAGCATCAAAAATGCGCAGCCCTGCCATATTTGAGAGATTGCTCCCTTTTTTTGTAAATCAGTCAAAGCATTTTTATTTACAGCGTGTTAAAGCGGTAATGTTTTAATCAAACATGCTGCCGATTGGGAGATACTCAGAATAATCAATTTTTTTTTCATAAAATATTATGAAGACCAAAAATTGCTGTTTTTTTTTTTAAATTAGTTTTCTTTATTTTCAGCCGGAGTTAAAAATTGAAGTTATTGTTTAGCAGGTACCGCAGACACTTAAATTTTCAGTTTTTAATAAATATGAAAGGTTTGACAAGTTAACCCACAAAGGTTAACAGGTAGTTGTGGACGCGGATTTTAAAGAGGCTCCAACCCTCTCCGTCTCTCTCTCAGGATGTTGACATCGATGGTCAGTCCTACACCATGACGGGCCTGAGGAAGAACACCGAGTACAGTTTCCGCGTGGTGGCCAACAACAAGCACGGCTCCGGCGTCTCCACGGAAGACATCGTTGTTCGCACGCTGTCCGACGGTCAGTTGACCGTTTTTTGTTTTTTTTTTCTGGCATCCCTTCGTTCGCTTTTAACACATCAGCTTGCGTCTGCGATGTTTTTCGTTTCTCCACTGAACACGCTCGTTGTCCTCTGCCTCACAGTGCCAAGCGCTCCCCCTCAGAACTTCACTCTGGAGGTCCAGAACTCAAAGGTAAGGAGTCAGTTTCGCCCTTTTAATTCTCGTCGGATGTCTTTGTCGGCTTATCCTGTCCTTTTGTTGAGCGTTTAAAAGCGTCCATGTGACGGCTTGTCGTGCAGTTTTATTTCATTTTTTGATGCAACGCAAAAGGGGAAAAAATTATTACTACCTTCAGCAATGGATTTTCTCCACCACAAGTACACACACACACACACACATACACCCCGAAACAGTCGAACAGATACATAACCTGAAGGCCAGTTCCTGCTCTGTGATTGGCTGCATCAGAGGGGCCCAGAGCCCCAGCTGGTTAAGAAGGTGTGTGAACCTTCATCGATCCTCTCATCACAGGAGACTCGCCTGTCAGAATGTTTTATCCTCTGTATCACTCTCCATCAGTATAGTGTCGGGAAAGGGAGCATGCCGCCGGATAGATATGCAGGCCTGGAAGTCTCTAGACACCAAAGATGTCTAGAGATTCACTTTAAATGCGGATGATTACACGGCATTTAATGGCCATAAATTGATATCTGCATCGAAAAACTTGTTTAAACCTTATTTTAACATAGATGTCGACCCATAAAACCAATAAATAAATAAAGGGATATGACTCATCCCTTTTTTTTTTTTTTTTAGGTGACTAGAATAAATTATGGCCAAATTTAAGTTTTCCTGTTGTCTGGATTTCTGAATCTCTCGGTTGATTATAGGTAACTGGATAAAATTTCCCACAGCCCCAGCGACAACTTCCTGGTCCCTCACACTCTTTACAAGTGCCATTGATAAATTAGATTTATTACAGTTAAACATACTGATGTTTTTTTTTGCGCGACACCCTAGATTAGATGAGGCTTCCGAGGTGGCCGCGGGCTTCTCAACGGGCTCCCGATTAAAACAGGAAGCTGGCCTCAGCCTGCCCGTCCTCATGGCCATTTGATCTTCAAACACAGCTGCAGGCCCGGCTCATTGTACATTTCCGCCCCGCGATGGATTAAATTTACAAAAGATGTCGCTCTCCCGCTCATGACACGCGAGACAGAAAGTGCCAATGCCGAGGCTCGAAGCAAAAAAAAAGATGTGGGGGGAAAAAAACCTCAGAGTACAGCAGCCGTCGCTTTTAGCCTTTTTGCCGGTCCGCGGAGAGTCGGAAAGAAACTGTTAGACAATCCTATCAGACACTCCCAGCTTGAGCGGGAACAGGCCACCCATGCTGAGGGATCATCTGCAGAGCGAGAGAGAGAGAGAGAGAGGGACAACCCTCCAGTGCTAATGTTAAAGAGTATAATGAAGAAGAGTCAGTGGGTGGAAAGGACGGGAATTGCGGCGGTTGTTCTTTGAATGGATCGCGTACTTACAGCTGTCCCTCCCCAATTAGATCAAAACAAACCAATTTAAACTGTGAAACAAGCATCTGGCATATTTCACTCCTAATAAGCGATCATTAGTCGCTTTTTTTTTTCTTTCCGCCCACCCCCACGCCCCCTGTCGTCGTCACTGTGTTTAATTTTAAACAAAAACAAGTCGGAAATTCTGGTACGAGTGCCGAGCCGCAAAGCATGCATGCAGTAAGCTGATTGGTTCGACCTGCCATGGGTGGAACTGGGGGATAAAAAAAAACATAAAAACAAAGTAACATACATTTCATGTGCACCTTGTGTCTTTTACCTGCAGTGCAAGCAACAAAAAAAAATCTATGTGATTTGAATCTATGAATCTGTGTGTGCGTCCGTATGTGTGTGGGCGTGGGCTGTTTGTGTGGTTATTTTTTCCCAGCTGCTTCCTCACCTTCCCCTGTGATTTCTCAGAAGTCATTAAACGATTAAAAAGTTTTTTTTTCTATAAGAATGGAGAAGAGGGGATAGTGGGGCCGATAGCGTAAAAAGAAAAATGGAAAATAATTGAAGACACTTAACACAAGTTTAATTTGTGCATTTCCCTCGACTCGGCTGGGGGGGGAGTGTGTGTGTATGTACGTGTGTGTGTGTGTGTGTGTTTCTGTCCTGTACTTTTATTCAGGCATTTGTGCATCAGTGTGACAGTGGGGGAGTGTTAATTAACTCTTCTCTCATGCTGGGCTACCCCCCACCTATCTCTTTAAACACACACACACACACGCGCGCGCGCAAAAATTCAGATGCATGCTTCCCCCAACTGGGCCTGCGTTCGCGCCTCTGCCCCTGTAGTGTTAACCTGACCATGTGCACTCCCCTCTTATCGGGGCACCTCCGGTTTATTATTCATGTTTTTATTCCTTCCTAATGCGGCAGCGTGCGCGTTGCCGCCCGCGCTCAGAGGGGTGTTTGTTTTTGTGAGGCTGGTCCCATTTGCACCGCGGTCAGGGTGCAGAGGGGAAGTGGCGGCTGAGACGGGTTTGACACTACATGCTGAGATCCCGTTTTTACGGTCGAGGAAAACCCAAAATTCGAATTAAAAACAAAACGTGTCTCTTTTTTGTGTCTCATCCGCCCCTCCGCAGAGCATCATGCTCCGGTGGCAGCCCCCACCCCAAAATGCCCAGAATGGAGAGATCACCGGCTACAAGATCCGCTACCGGAAAGGATCGCGGAGGAGTGAGGCAGCCGAGACCACCGGCGGCACCCAGCTCAGCAAGCTCATTGACGGTAATGGACACAAGCGGTTTAAGAATTCCTGTCAGTATGAGGCGTTTCCCATAATTCGCGGCTTCTCTTCGGCGAGAGAGTATCGCATTTGTCTCGTTTTGTACACCCACGTCCCCGTCACTCTGCTCTGATGCGTCTTTCTCGCAGATCCTCAGGAAGTACTTTCCAAAAATATGAGTGGGCGTGAATGTTTTGCATACATGTGTAGGTGGAGAGAACCCGAAGACCCTGTTCATAGTTTGCGTCTAAATCCGGTTGAGTTGACATGCCATCTGCGCTCCGGTTCAACACGTTTGGTCAAATCTCAGTGTCGGTTCGGGAAGGTTTTGACTGCCGTTTGTTGCATCTCGTTAAACTGCAAGAAACTTGTGAAGACGAAATAAATAAAGATTTGGGGACGTCTCGACGCTGACCTAATAATTCTCCAGTGTTGTTAGAAACTCTTCATCTTCAGAATGAAGACCGTGTCTTCTGTGGGTGTTTGGAGCCAGTCCACCCGAAGATCTGTTTACTCAATCAGCCGAATTACATGTAAATACTTGAGACGGAGTTGCAGATCTTACTGTATCCTAACGTTGCCCGTGGCAATCACCAAAGTATGCACAATATCACCAGAGACACACAGCACATCAGTGATTAATATTAGATGTTGTCTCAGCAGCTTTCATGTGGCCCGGCCTCATGCTGTGTGCTGCATCAAAGAGAATATGCACTTAAAAGTAGATTTTTTTTTTTTAAGTACATTCTGGGGGGTGGTTGGGGCGCGAGGGGGTGGGGGGGTGCAACAGAAGGGTGTTTGTTGGTTCTAAAGCGTTTAGAGGGGGATGTTGTAGCCTTGGAGGCATGTATGGTTAGGCAGTCTTAAGAAGTTACCCCCAAGGGTGGCCCAGAATAGTGGGAACAGAGAGAAAAGACTACAAGATTAGCATGTTGCGTTCAAATGGGACAATATGACGATGATGAAAAATTTTACAGCACAGTAATACGGCAATACATCATTCGTCAGCAGGCGTCCCACGGTTTCCCGAATACCAAAGCCAGCACCCAGCGGTGAAACCGCATTTTCTGATGAGACATACAGCTTTAGACCCCAAGGTTTTTTTCTTCAGCTCTTTGGGGTTTTGTACTTTTTTGTGCCAACTTGTCAAGCTGTTAAGTTAATTTCAACTCATCAAAACATATGAATCAATGGTGAAACATAGATCCCCATCACGTCCATGATAATTGGACGGAAAATGAAGTTAATTGCACCGCAGAAACCCTCACTTGATCCAGCCTCAGGCAAGACGCAGGGTTATGGATTTTCTATATTGGGCATCTGTTTAGAAAATTTGTGGTTTCAAAAATTCAGTACTTATTGTGTCTGCAACTTGAGACTCCATCGAGCCGGCCAATGTGTTGAATATAAACCAGTTTGGGAAAGAGAGTTGATCAAAGTTTTTATTGCTACCTCAGAGATATTCAGCCCAGGCTTTCACATGTCTGCTTCCCCTCCCAGGTTTGGAGCGTGGGACAGAGTATTCCTTCCGGGTGTCAGCCATGACGGTGAATGGTACAGGACCCGCGACCGAGTGGACCACGGCCGAGACGTTTGAGAGTGACCTGGATGGTAACTCGCTTAAACCAGGAGCAGCTACTGCGTTTTGACTGAATGTGTGCTCATCAGTCTTCTTACCTTCAATAAACTTTGTCCTGAATCCTCCTTGCCAGAATCGCACGTCCCAGACCAGCCCAGCTCGCTCCACGTCCGGCCACTGGTCAACAGCATCGTGGTGAGCTGGACACCGCCAGAGAACCAGGACATCGTTGTGCGTGGTTACACCATCGGCTATGGCATCGGCAGCCCGCATGCCCAGACCATCAAAGTGGACTACAAGCAGCGCTACTACACCATCGAGAACCTCGGTAAGAACCATCCGCGGCTGACTATTCCGAACTGAGAAACCAAAGCGTGGGTAAAGGCTACTGCTGTGCTGTCATGTAGTTTTGAGGAGCCCGTGCTCCGCTTCCAATTAAACATTGATTTGTTGTCTTTCTGTCACTCACGTAATTACACCAGAGTCAAATATAACCATCAGACTTGAGGGACTAATGCATCTCTGCCTCACCGTAAATGTCAGCATTCAAACATCCCGTTTGAAAACATGATATTTGTGACTGGACACTGAATCTGCTGCTTTAATTAAAGTAAGCCGGGCTATTTTTAATCACTTATGAGCAAACGCAGACACACTCAAACGATGAGGCAATCAATCTGCGTCTCATGGTGAGTATTTAGAGTATTAGCGAATAGCCACCACATGCCCGGGCTGCTAATTACACCACGCCAGACTAATGAAGACTCGATAATCAAAGGTCAAAATATTTGAATAAAGTTGAGCTTTTTTGGGTGGTTTTGATACCAGATGCAAAGTTCCACCTCATCACAAAAAATATTCCGCAGGATCAGACGGGCCTTTGAGACAGTGACAGACGCACAACATCCCAACATCATTATTCCAGAGGAAACAGATGAAACACACTCTTGATAAAAGTCATGAAAGCACAGCTGCGATAGCTCAGCAATAAACAGTGATCGGGCTCCGCTGAAGAGCAAGACACACCATTGCAGATTATTCTCATTATGCGTCAGTCATGTTGCTCGTAATCTGCTTTCAGTTTAATTAATGGAACCATTAATCAGAGCTGATAAAGTTATTGAAGCCTCAGTAAAAGGTTTAGAAGTGAGCATAAAAAGTAATCCCTGGAAATTGAGTGATTTGAAGGGGGCGGGGTTGTCCCAAAATATGTATAAATGTGCAAATGAAGCCTTCATTAGAGTCACAGTAGGAGGAATGATTGTATGCAAATACTCACTCGAGCTAATATCGCAATTATGAGCCGAGCGACTCAAGAGTTTTGGCTTGATTACATGGCTGCCTCAGTTTATCTGCGGCCCCCCCTCCACCCCCAGTCGGTCTCACTGCGCTCCGTCTTTGCCCGTCTGTCTCTCTCAGACCCCAGCTCCCACTATGTGATCACGCTGAAGGCCTTCAACAACGTGGGCGAGGGGATTCCTGTGTACGAGAGTGCCATCACCAGACCACAGTCAGGTAGGAGCCACAGACGTCGGAATCTACAAACGTACGCATCGCAAAAAAAGAATAGAGACCATCCAAGAAGAAGAAAAAATCAGCGCACGGTTCATGCCAGAAACTGAAAGTAATTGTGTTCTCTTCGGCTCGTATGCAAATAAAACCAGGACTCCTAGAATATATTTGTCACACTGTTTAGGGATGGCGACTGAACTGACATTCATCTCTTCCCTCTCGTCATTATCAGTCTATGCTCCCCAGTTGCCATGGAGATAACAGGTCATCAGGGTGTCTCGCTACGCCAATTAACTCCCCTCTTCATGCCCCACCCCCCAGTAAACTTGAATCGCCTTTTCATCTTCAAATGTGTTAAAATCCCCTTAAATACTTGAGAAAAGGGGGGCACGCTGCCTGCATGTTGATGCGAGAAGGGACAACATGGTGTTGGGACAAAGTTTAATTATAGTGGTCGTGTGGACATCCGAGGTAAAATAAATGCCATCTCATCAACTTTTATTAGTCACAGCTTTTCAACCCCTCCGGGCCCAACCACCCGAAACCACAATCGTTACACAGCTGGTGTTCTGATGTGGAGTGATTTTAGTTTACATAGATAACTTGATCAAAAATGAGCTGCATCCAAAAGTTCCCGCCATCAGCTGAGCTCCACTCCACAGCCTCCATATCCTCTGATGCACTTTTTTGTTTGTTTGGGTTTTTTTTTTGGTTACCATGCGCGCTTCAGAACCAGAGAGCTTTGTTGCCTCAGTCGCAGAACACAGACGGTCCGGTCCAGCCGCGAGCCAGATATTCCATAATTCGTTAGGCTTCAGATCCCAAGCTTGTTAACAATTAGAAGTAGAACGTGAGTCCCAATCCCGGCGCGCTTGACAAATGATCTTAACGTGTGAAACCCTGCCAGTTAGGGCTGCACGTTAGCTGAGTTCACACAGTGTGTTTGACAGTGTCAGAAGACAGCCAGCCCATGCTCCCCGGGGTGTCCCAGAATGTGGGCTGCACCCGCCTCCTCTCAGATCCAGCCTCCCACCTCGCCGCTCAGCCTTGATCACTCCAGTTTGTCTCTGCCATATCGCTATTGCACCGCCGAGCTTGAGGGAGGGGCGGGGGAGAGATGCTGGATGACATGAATCACGTCAACACACTTCGGGCTGGTGGGGGCCAGGGGGGTGCGGCGGCGGCAGTCTTAGCGCGCGCACACACACACACTGTCATACTGTACACGTCTCTTTATGAAGCTCTCTCCTTCCACACACACACACAAACACACACACACACACACACGGCAGTGCACACACCCAGACCCCCTGTGGTGGCTTTGGCAACCCTTCGTCAGATCCAAACGTTTCCTCTCAAAGCAGAACCAAAGCCCACCACCATCGTCTGCTGCTGAATCCTCGGGGGCGCGTTCCCTTCCTGCCAGTTTGTTCGAGTCGGGATTAAAAAGACGTGCTGACCTACATAGTACTTTTACTTTTGGAAGGGAGAAGAAAAACTGAGGGAAAAACTTGGTGAACTTGAGCTGAGAAAGTCCTAGATTGAACGCGCTTCAACAGTATTAAACCTTCAGTGAGAGGCAAGAAACGAGGCATTTCACCCCCGTCTGAAATAGACGTCGGAGGGGCAAGCCGGCCTCTTCGTCGCGGTGTTCTATTTGTAAATACTGGAGACTTTGTTCCTCCGAGTTTGGTTTAAAAAAAATGCAGCTTGCATCTCACTCCAAAGCCGCAGCGCCTCTCCACAACCACATGAATGCTTGGATCTTCATCATGCACAAACACACACATGCACACACTTACTGGCTCAGTCTCGGGGAATATCATGTGGGCAGCGCAGTACAAAGAGGTGTCAAAAGGAGTTAGGCGGAGTGGTGAGGAACCAACAAGTGGTTGAGGAGCGTCATCACGGATGACTGAGCAAAGCTTTTTCTTTCATGACAACTAAACCGAGGACAGATCCAGAAGCTGGGGAACCTGCGGCCGTGATGCCATCTTGAAGTATTTATCCTGGAGTCTTCCGCCCGGGGACAAAGTTGTTTGTTTGAGACACTTCTTCTCCCTCATGTACCCTTGCTCGGGATGGCGCCTCACTCAAAAACACACAAAGCTTTTTTTTTTTTTTTTTTTTCATGCAGTGGAAGTATACTCCCTTCATGCAATAAAATAATAAGAAACCGGCGACACAACACAAGCAGCTTCAGCAAGATACCCGTGATGGACCGGGCTTCACATCGCCTTAAGCTACAGTCCGTCAGATTTTTCGTCCTTGTTGACCTGGCAGCACCTCAAGCGCATTTTGATATGATGTTTTAATGAAGAAGTCAGGCAATAATTGGTGTTTCCCCATCATTTGGTGAGCAAACGCAATCGTCTGCTAACTCCGAAGCACTCAGAAGCTGTAGCAGCAGCTTGTTGTCTGCAGGTCTTCATTAAAAAAAAAACAAAAAAAAACGCTGCAGCTCATGTTCCATGACTCCCTGCAATATTTCCAAATGGTCTCCTGTAGATGAAGCCAACGCACAAATACAATGCATTTCCTGTGATTTCTTCAAAATAAAGGTCAACCTGGGTTATGTGCTTTGATCGAGAGGCTGAACTGATCCGTTTGCAATGAATAAATAACACCACAAATGTCACCACTGACCCGCAGCTCCTATAGTCTGTAGTTGCTGCTGCCGGTCACCACAGCGTCACCTCATTCTGCATTTGATCAGATCAGTTCTGTCTTTATGAAAATAATTGAAAACTATTACTTTAAACTTGAAAAATGATTATAGTACTCACTGACGAGTGAGATGCGATGATACACCATGACATGGTGGACAATTTATCAGCTGTTAAGAGACCTTTAAGGTAGTTATCTCTGTAATGGGGTTGTGTGTGAGTGTTGCAGGCAGTGCCACAAATTAGTGTGCTGGATACTTATGAAAATCTTGGATTAACATTAATATGATGAAGGATATACATTTTCAGGGGAGATTTTCTTCCAGATTACCCCAAAAGAGACACTTCCATCTGATTATATCGATCTGAACTTTTCTGACCACAGCGCAAACATTGACTCAGAAGACCAAGTGACACTTCTTGTCTTGTTTACCCCCCCGCCCCCCCAAAGTCCTCCACGACGGTACACGAGCAGCACTCGGCGCTTACATATTCAGCCACAGCCGCCGCGCGTCCGTGACCCTCCTCTCTTCTCTGACAGCAGCCTTTGCTGCATTAAATCTCAACCTTCTTTCCGCAGTTTTCAAGGACGTGCGGATTGGGAAAAATGTTCCAGCGCATTCACTGCCCTGCAGTTTTTGCAGTTTGGTGTCAAATGCTATGAAAAAGCCCCATATTGTCAGCATTTGTAAACACACGCTTCCTCTTCTATGTTGTCTTGCTCTGAGAAGAGTGGGTCGGCGCTTAAATGTATGATGTTGAAGAAAAATTAGTCTGGAGGTAGATTGTTGTAGATTTCTGTTTTCACCCTGGTTTTTCATGTACTATATTTTCTTATGAATAGATCATCTTTTCATTTCCTCTGGTAGTGGCAGTAGTTGTAATAGTATTCATGCAACACAGTACTGAATAGTAGCTTCTGTATAGCAAACAAGTCTGTAGATGTGTCTTATTTTAGAGGTCTGTGTTTTTCTAATAGAATCTTCTCTCTCTTTCTCTTCACCCTTCCCAATCCCATTCTTTTTGCACTTATTTTTTCTTTTTCCTCCTCCTTTGTCGTCCTTCATTTTAACACATTAACCTTATTTTTTTGGCCGTTTGTCCCACCCCGCCTCCTGTTTGGAATCCATGCCTCTCTTTTGTGTTTTAATTTGGTCATTTTAATTTGTGTGCATGCATGCTGGGTTTACTGCTTGACGCGCAGACCCCATAGATCCCGATGTTGACCTGTACGAACTCTTCCATGCTCCATACACCCCAGTACCAGACCCTACCCCCATGATGCCACCCGTGGGTGTTCAGGCCTCTGTGCTGAGCCACGACACCATCAAGGTGACCTGGGCTGACAACTCGCTGCCCAAGAACCAAAAGATCACAGATAACCGCTACTACACGGTGCGCTGGAAGACCAACATCCCCGCCAACACCAAAGTGAAGGTAAGAGGTTCATGCTCAACTTCCCAGTAGCCATTTGTTGAGTTCAGGAAGTAGATTTACTCTTCTTCTTTCTAAGCTCAGGAATGAGCTCGTTCTACCATCCAGCTTTTGTTCAGCACTTTTCAGTTCAGGTAATTTTGTTTACGACGAGTTAAGCACAGCTCGGATCGTTTCAGTCTCGTGGTGATTCGCCTTCATTTAATACAGCTCAGGGGGGCTTTGCGCCTCCCTTCATCAAAGAGATGCATTGATGTGGTGAAAATAAAAGCAATGTCACGCAACAGTACTGCATGCGGTATAATAAAATGCTCCCGCAGCAGCTTAAGAACAAAGTGGCAGCATAATGCCAGAATCGGCATCAGAGCAATATTCTGTATTTTTCATTCAAACTTTAAAGTCGAATAAGGGGTTCCATTAAATAGTCATTCTACCCTTTAGTTTTTCTCTCTAGAAGTCTCAGTTGAAAACTCTCAGTTTTCAGCTGAGACCTCTTCCTTAAGAACTCGACATACAACATTCAGGTTGAGTAAATCATAGTTCACATTATCAACAGAATTTGATCACTCAGTCAGTCAGCGGCTGGATATGAACAATACGTGGTTTCAAATGAGGCTCTGGCAGGTTGTCTATCCTTCCATCTCTATAAAACTAGACAGCAAAGGGTTCACTTTGGCGGATCTGTTAAAAGCTCATTTATAAGTAGCCTGGAATTTAAGATGATCAAAATTATAATCCTTATAAGCTCTCCATCCTGGTTGATTTTTGCACCACCTGTTTAACTGTGATAACCAACAAAGTGTATTTGAATACAGTAACTGATACTTATTAAATACTACAGCAGTGTTTAATCAGAAATGCAACACAGGAGCAGCCACTGTGACTGTTTACAGCGCAGCCAAAAAACTCAGGTTGCTTTAATCTCCGCTTCAGACAATAATTGGCCTTTTCCATCAAGCCATTAGCCACTGTGATCAGATTTCATCCTGCACATGGTGCGAGTAGTTTACCACACACTGATGCCCTTTTCCCACTCTGATTTCATCTTTATTTTATAATTATCGCACTAATATTTTATTTGGGATTAATTAGTCTATAAAATGTCAGGAAATGGTTTCAAAAATTCAGGTGCGGTGTAATTAGTCTCCCAACACCCAAGGATACCTCCGTAAATTGTCTGGCCAACAGTCCAAAACCCTGGAAGTGTTTGATTCAGCTTAATATAGACTTTAAAATGGAGCAAATCCGCACATGTTAGACGTGATGAATGAGTGTTAATCTATTCCTGGTGAGTGGATGAATGTCTATCTATTAATTATTAAGTCTTAACCCCAAGCAAGCTCATTCCTGCAGTTCACGGACAGTGAAGATCAAGCACCGTATCGGAATATTACGTTCATTTTCTGGGCTCGGTTACGTTCAGACGTAGCTCCGGCTTCGGTGTGCAGGAAGACCTCGCACACTTTCAGGTTCAGTTGAGTCACCGTGATCCGGACCAGTTACAGGGAGTTTGAGCTTCTGGCTCTTGACCTGCAGCTCATTTAAACCAACGCTGTATCTCCAAGTCCTGGAGTCCTCAAATCTGTGACCAAGCCGGGCTCAGATGGAAGGCCTGCGTTTACTTATAAATTATTCAACCAGGACAAAATGCGCTAACGCCGCTTCAACTGAGGCGACCTGTTCTCGCGCCAGTTCTCTGCATTTCAACAGCCATTATGGCCTCCCATCTTTAGCAGCCAGTACTTTTCGTTGAAAAAAATTCAATCCATAACTTGAGCAAGGTTTTAAAAAAAAAAAAAAAAAAAAAAAAAGCTAGCTATCAAGCTAGCAAAGGGGGCGGGGAGGAATTGTGGTTTCCAAAATAAAACCATCGTTATCAAATAACCGTGTGATGCTTTTGTTTGAAGACATGATGTCCAATGTAAACACCTTTCGTCTGTAAAATACATCCAGCTGTGCACCTCAGAGTGAACAGTGTGTTATACTTAGAGCGTATTGTACATGAAGTGTGGGTACGCAGAAGGCCGTAGGCTAGTAAGAGATTCTGAACACAGCTCCTGTCTGCTGTCACAATTATTCTCGCGATGCTGGTGGGGAAGCTGCGACGTGTATAGCAACAAAGGCGCGAGTCAAGGGCGACTCTCGTGGCTGTGAAAGAGCAAACTGGCCCTTAGATGGTTCGCTCGTTGAACCAACCGTGAACCAGCAACAAACCAAGAACAGGCACTGGAACCACTTTGCTTGAATAGCGTGAACCGAAAATGGGGGGAAAAAAGAGGTTGAAGATCTGGCAGTGCATTCTCCATATCGTCAACGCCAAGGGCACACACACACACACACACACACACACAGTCAAGTCTTGCACAGGATACAAAACAACTTGCTCTACTTTTACGAGACTTTTTTACCTGGCTGCCAATTTTTCACAGTGTCTAAAGAGTTGCACGAGTTATCAATTTTTATTTGTTGTAAAATTAAAGGAAATTGGAGACAGGTGGTGTGCCACCAGTGCGCCATGTAAATTCTTAACAAGCGAGGAATCCGCGGCATCGCAACCACATTGTGTGCAGTGCATCATGCTGCCACGAGTGGATGCTTAAATTGGTTTGATTCTCACACTGTGACAGTAATTAAAGAGCTCCAGAGGCTCATTATGTTTCTGTCCCATTAACTAAATCCAGTATATTCACAAGTCAATTAGTGAGGTGTATTTTATTTATTTATTTTTTAGACAGTCCTGTCTGGACGTTGTACATCCCGTCCATGTCAGCATGTCTGTATTTCATGTCTGTACACAAGTAACGCATAAACATGAGGGATGCTTTTGCCACCGTGCTGCTCTACTGCATGTCGTCGCTCCTCTCAGAGCCAGTCTAGCCAGCTTGTATATTATTGAAGAGACAGCTGCTCTAAAACTGGCTGTGCGCTCCTAAAGAGGAGGAGTGCTTTCGTTTCCGAGCCCTCTGTCCTCTGTTTGACAGCCCCCACTGGAAGAACTGCACTTTTGTCCTAGCATGCAACGTGCTAGCGAAGACCAGTGGTGAACAGTTAACCTGACAAACCCAGAAAACTCAGGCTGTACTTTTTTTTTTTTTTTTTTGCTTCTTTTCTCCTCTCCCCCTCCTGCTAGTTCAGACCAGCTGATATCGGAGATCATAACTTTAAACTTGCTTTGTTAACTTATGCGTGGAGCATGCGTCTCTGGTGTACTGTGTTTTTTGTATTTTTTTTTTGCTATAGCTCGTTCGTTCGTATGCGGCCACACCGTGTAAAATGTTCTGGTGTCCCTTCAGTGGTCATTGTGTGCATTGTATCACTGCAAAAACTAGAGAGTTCACATCCATACTATCATTTCCATACACAGAGATGCTCTGATGACAGAAATCACATTCTCACAGTGACAATTTTAACGATTTAATTGAACCATAACCATGATATTTGATGATGGCACCGGATGAATCGTGAAGGATCCCCTGCTGGAGTCATTGCAGTTGGTCCTCGGGGGTGACATTAATGTCTGTACGCAATTTTTGTGTCAATGCAGTCTTCTATGTTATGTTAAATATTTTGGTTCGGGCCAAAGATGGCAAAGTGACATGTGCAACCGTACCCCCGCACCCACGTTAGCACAAATATGTGACATCACGCAATCTGAATCCGTGTGTGTGTGTGTGTGTGTGTGTGTGTGCGTGCGTGCGTGCGTGCGTGTATGTTATATAAGTGATGCCATAAGTGATGTTAAAACCTTTAAAAAAAAAAAGGAACACC
>CAAKHG010033532.1:4030-15122 GCA_901007715.1 Dactylopterus volitans
AGATGTATGGAGATATGGATGTAAGGTTGAATGATTTATGGACGTATAGACATTTGGACGAATAGACGAAAGGATGTATGAACATGGCTAGATGGATGGATGGATGGATGGATGGATGGATGGATGGATGGATGGATGATGGATGGGCGGCTGGATGGATGGATGTATGCACATATGGATTTTTTGGATGTATGGCTATATGAACATATGGACATATGGACGTATAGCCAAATGGACCTGAATAGATCTACTGTATGGATGTAAGGGTGCATGGACACATGGACATGTGGGCATAAACGCATGGACGTGTGAACATGTGGACGCGTGGGCATAAACGTGTGGACAGACAACCCAAAAAAACAGAAAGAAGAGACAGCGGCAGTCAGGAGCAACAAAGGTTTGCTGCTGGACATTCCCCAAAGCATCATGCCGCAGGGATGTGGAATGTATCTGAATATACACACACACACGCGCGCGCGTACACACACCAGTCCAGTGAACGCGGCACACACTCACTTCTTCGTCTTGTGGGTGAAGCGCTCCGTGAGCTTGTCGAGGGCTCGAGCGTATTCGGCCTCGATGTCGCCGCGGCGACGCAGAAACTCAGAGAGGTCTGAGAGCTGCTGCTGCTTCACCTCCACCTGAGAGTCCAGGATCTTGATCTGGTCAGTCAGCTGCGCCCGCAGGTCTGAGGAAGACACACACACACACACGGGCACACACACACACACACACACACACACACACACACACGCACATGCATACACATGCATACACACACACACACACACACATGCGCACACAGATGTAAATATGTGCAGAACAATGATACAAAATAAACATTTATTATTTATTATGATAATTTATTATTAAAAAAGTACATTTATAATAATAATTAATAATAATAATAATAATAATACATTTACTTTTCTATTTTTTTCTATTTGCTATGTGGAACAGAATTTTATTATTATTCATATAAATATTACCATTTCATTGTATCTTAATTATTATTTACAAATATGCAGATACTGGAGTCTCAGATTTAACATTAAACATCATTTGCCAGGTGGCGTCAGGACAAAATATCACATGACTTGGGACTGACAAGAGGTCCCTCGTAAACATATGCAGTATTCATTTTATTATATAATATTCCGATGTCTCCTGACATGTGAACCCATCTGGTTTCCTCCGACTCAGCTGTATATTGCGGCCCTGCCGAGCTCCGTCTGAGGGCAGGCGGCCAGGATCCGCCCGGGCTCGGCTCGATAACACAGTCAGTCGGATCAAATTACGCGACACCGCTCACCTGACTAATTTCCCTATCGACGCGGTTAAATCGATTCTGCATCAATGTTAATTAAAAGTCTGGATCTAATTTGAATCAATTGCGTCCGTTCGGTGGGGGGGCGTGGCCGACTCGTGTCTGAAGATCACGACGGACGGAGCTGACTCGCATGCCCGCACATGCTCGCATGCTAGTAGCGGCGTGGCCCCGGCGCCACTCATGGGTTTTGAAAAGGCTAATAAAGACATCACTGTCTCATATAAGACCGCCCCCCCGCCCTCGCCCTCCCATACTCCCTCTTTTTTTTCTGTCTCCATGTGAGTACACAGCCCAGGGCTGACTGGATGTGAGGAGACAGCATCACTAATACTGGCTATAAATACACCCTTGTAGTACAGTACAGCGCCAGCATGCACCCTCCAAAAACACAACACACACACACACACATGCCGCGGCCATGTGTGTTCTGTCAATATTAGTCACGTTAGCGGTTTTCCGCTTCGTCCGGGTGATTCTGTGCACCTCCGCGCGTCGCGCCGATCTCCTGAGACTTTCGACGCGGATCGGCACGATGGGGTGGGGGGGGGGGGTGACGTTACCGAGGGCGACAGCAGTTTTCTCCAAACACGTACGCGCAGACGGCGAGAGTGGACGGGCGGATGGCTGCGCGGCACGGCGGCTGCGCGGCACGGCGGCTGCGCGGCGCGGCGGCCGCACGCGCTCATGCATAAATGCACATGTGCTCTCTTGCACGCATTCATGCATGCGGGCCGAGCGCGCACACACGGACGTACCTTTCATCTGGGACTCGTACTCGGCCAGACTCCCCTTCTCCCGCCTCAGTTTTCCATGTGATGTCATCATCTTTGACCCCAACCCCCGACCCCTGGCCCCCCTTCTTTAACCCTGATTCTTCTCTTTAGCCTCGCAGTCTCCTTCCTCGGGAGCCTTTGGACCTCGGCGCCCGCTTCTGGCTCTGCGGTCTGTGACCTTTGCCCCTGACCCCGTGGGCCCTGCTTATCTACAGCTGCGACCAGCTTATCGGCGTTGGTTGGCCGCGCTTGCCGGGGATGTCAGTCGGATCGATGTGTCCATGGAATCCCCTGGTTTCCATAGGTGGGCTGGCCTGAGCAACAGAGAGGGAGAAGAGTGGATGATGTTAAATAGGAACAGGAGTAGAGGATGGATGGATGGGTGGATGGATGGATGGGTGGAAGAGCACAGCAGATTTACTGCAAAGAGGATGAGAAAAAGACAAGAGCTGAAGGAGGAGGACAAATGAGGCCGGGGCAGCGAGAAAAGAGAGGGACACCAGGGAAGGGAGATTTAATAGGAGGGACAGTCTGATGGGGGGAGGTGGAGCACAGAATGGACAGTAGGAGGGCAGAGTGATGGGATGTGTGAGAGGACGGATGAAGGCATGGGGGGATGGGAAGACGCGAGCTGATGAGTAACAGCGGTAATGAAGGACACTCAGTGCCTCAAGGTCGGAAGTTGATGCCCATAAAGGTAACGGTCTCACGACAAAAAACACAAGCGTCCACATACGACAGCCGAAAGGGCTCCCAAAGGAGGTGAGAGGAGGCTGAGAGATCTTGATACAGATATGCGGAGGCCCGTCTGAAAGTGGCCCAGGAACTGAACTTGATAATCGGTTAGTTAGTGACTTGCAATGGCCCGACCTTTGTGATAAGAAGGATCCTCCATTAATTCTATATGGAGACGGAACCCACTAGATTGAAGACACCGGCATAAGTAAAGCATCCTATGTGCCTCTGAAGGGACATTTGACTCAGTAACCACGGCGATGGCAGGACTCCTAACCCTTGTTTGAGAGATACTCATTCACTATTCTGATTACTCCTCTCAAAATATTATTTTAACGCACTTCTCCATGTTAACCAACGCAAGATAGCATGGCGGCTCTTGGAGAATGTTACGACTTTTTAGGTTTCAGTATTGTTTTCAAAAAACTGTGTTTGGGCTGTCAGATGAGTCTGAATATAAGCGACCCTCTTGAGGGTCAGAACAGCCGGTTAGTCAGGCGCCGGCTCTTTGTCAGGGCCGCCCACGCGTGCCACGATGCACGAGCCGCTCCTGCGAAGCTTTGGCGTCGGGATGGAGAGCGCAGATGACCGGCTCCAGGTGACCACGGCGCAAGTGCACGTCTTAATGTCAGCCATGACATCTGCATCCGATCCTCACAGGACTCACATACGTGTCACAAGCAGTGCTCATCTAGCACTGACGAGAGCGGTTCCACGTCGGATTGAGGAAGAGCGTTGGCTGTGTCTTACAAAGACAGCAGACGCTTCTTTAAGTCGGGTGTAAGACGCAAAGGGGTGCAGCATGGCGTCTGTCTTTAAATAAGTGGGAATGCCGCTGTTTGACTAACTGGGACGGGGACGAGTTGGGAGGAACCTTTTTGTCGTTCCAAAATGATGTGTGCACACTGCAGGGAGCTTTTCAGTTCCTGCTTCAGGCTTCCCAAGCACAAGAGTGAGATAAGGATATGGCGGTCGGTCCAAACATTAAGTGTACCTCGATTGTTTGAACACACGGACCAACACTGTGAATTTGCTCAGTTCCTTTCCATCTCGAAACAGACAGCAAACACAAAGCCGCAGCCGCCGTGCATCTATGTGGAAGTGAAGCGCGTAGACCAGCTGTTGGCTTTATCTGCTTAAGGATTCACACTGGCAGTCGGGAGCTCTTCCCAATGGGTAGTTTCTCTAAAAATGTGAAAACATCTTCTGTGAGGTTTGTGGAGAAGGATCCAGCAAAAGGAGCCAATCAAAGTTTAAGAAAATCCCCAAATGTGTTGTCATTGCAGACATGGCGTCCTGTTGCATTTCTAAGTGAACCTGAACAACCGCTCATCTTGTAATTGACAAAATCCACCTGCATTATGGGGAATGTGGGACCTAAAAATCAGGAGTCGACCATTTCTTTTCGAAATCAGACTGCTTGACTTGTGTAGCTTCAGGGAAGAACAATATTAAATGCTGGAGTGGCCATTTTGAAGCACAAGATGCCTCAAACTACAATTAAGAACCTGTAATAAAGGGCTGAACCTGCTAAATGAGTAAACCTTCTGTGAGAGGCAATCAAAGTCTGCGCTGCCAGAACAGCGGTCCATGTCTAACGGGTTTACAAAATCAGTCCTACACCGTAAAAGCTCACAGCAAGATGGCACACACAGGCGCACAGGCGCAACCTCGCTTTCCACATGCTGTCAATTTCTAAATCAACAGGTTTCTGCACGCCGAAATGAGCAGCAACATGTGCCGGCGTCTCCGGAAACGCCGCTCCTGCAGCAGCCTCCAGCCGTCATTTAACTCAGTTAAAACACACCATTACAACATAAGCACATCAGTAAAGCCGGTGCATTAGTGCGGCGGTTTTTCGCCTCCTTGCCAGGAGCAGCGCAGCCGCGATCCGGGCCGACGTCGGCATCGGCTGCAGACAGAGTCGCGGAGCACGCGGGGGAAGTACGGCGAACAAACCGAGACTTCTGGGGACCTTGAGAGGGCCTTGGCGGCTCCGGAGGCCTTCATCAGCGTGTGACCTTAATCTACGCAGAACAAAGCAAATGCAAATGATATGAGCAGCAGAGAGGAGGGGCTTGTAGGGGGTCGGGGGGGGATGTTCAGCGAACGGCCGGGAATAACTGGGAGGAAAAGCAGGAAGGGTGAAAAAGATCGGACGGCAGGTTATCGGGGAGCAGTGTTTAATACTTAATAGTCGTGACTGTTAAAAGAAAGAGGTCATCTGGCACAAGCAGTGAATACAAGATACAAGGCAGCCTGAAAACAAGAGAGGATACGGGCGGCAGAGAGACAGAGAGAGAGAGACAGAGAGAGAGAGACAGAGAGAGAGAGAGACGGATCCTTCTTGTGACGAAGGGGATTTTCTGCTAATTTCTTCTGAAGAAAAAAAAAAATTCTGAAGCACTCATCACAAGTGGTGCCGTACACAAGAGGGATATTGTGTTTGATGCTATGGTTGATTCTGCTTGGGGATTTCCTGGCGCTGCCTGAAGCCAACCACAAACGTTGACCCCGTTCCTGCACAGAACCTTATCCTGTGTGAAGTTCTCCCCCCGCCGAGACCTTCAAACTTGTCTTCAGACTCTCGCAGCTGCGACCTTCCCGCGAGGAAAAGAAGCGGCCCTGAACCCTGCGAGCACGCGGCCGAGCCAGATCACCGCGAAGCGTGCGGTGAAACGTCGGCGCGCGCGCGCGCACACACACACACACACACACACACACACACACACACACACACTGGTGTCAGCGGGACCGCCGGCCAAAATGATCTCATTTCCGGAAAAACTTTTGGGGCGCTCCGAGAATGATCCTCACCGGCGCAGTCGGAGCGCGCGGGAACGCCGTCGTGCCGCGAGGACGCGCCAGAGCCTGAAACATGATTTCATGCTAACGTGAGCTGTCGGATGCTCTGCAGCTGTTGACTGAGTCAGGTGGAGTCAGGTGCGACGCTCGGCCTGACGGACTGATTGGAGGGCTCTCGTGTCCGCGGACGCGATTTGCGGAAGACGGCTCACGGCAGTTTATGCCGCAGGAGCGAGCAGCAGGGACAAGCAGCGCTCGGGAGAGTGGAGCTGAACACATCGGAATGGAAACTTCTACTGGGGCTCTTTGGCGTGATGTCAGTAGGTGATAAAATATGTCTCAAAGGTATTGTGGAGAAACATCTGCTGGCCTCTGTCAGGCATTTTGTTTTTTTTACCTTCTGTATTGGAAGGACAAACTGTACTGTGTGTGAATATTACAGTAGAGGTCGCTTCACTAAAGGAACAGTCAGTACATTTCACTTTTACACTCAACATGAAGCCAATTTAAACCCTTTTTACACCAAAATTAACACGTATGTGTGTTCACGCTCCAAGAAGCTCCGGTTCCGATTGACAGCAATCCACTGTCCTCTGATGCGTTAGGTTTGATCTCGCCGCGCTGGTGAAAACATGGTAGTGAGCAGCAGAGGGCAGCACGGAAGCCAGTGAGACGCTGGTCAGCGTTACTTTTCTAAATCTTCTTCTTCAGTCTCTCTTTCAGACGCAGCAGAAGGAGCCATGTTTGAGCGCCACCTGAACCACGACGGATGGAATCTGCTGCTGAGATGGCAAAGAGTTGCATAAGTTACCCATGGAGGCTAAGGCTAAGCTACCTAAGCTACCCATGGAGGCTAAAGCTAAGCTACCTAAGCTACTCATGGAGGGTAAGGCTAAGCTACCTAAGTTACCAATTGAGGCTTACGCTTAGCTACCTAGGTTACCCACGGAGGCTAAGGCTAGGCCACCTAAGCTACAGCTAAGCTAGCAGCACTATGTTAGGACGCTTACGTCACTGCTGATCAGAGGTGGAGCTGATGAGCACCCGTGACTACAGCAGAGTCATGTGACTCGGGAATGAATGCTGACTGGACCCTTCTTACTCTGAGGACGTCGCCCGGATGTTAGCGGGCGGGTCGCACAGCCCTTCACGCGTTGCACAAATGAAATGAAACATCATGCTAACTCGCTCCAAAGATGCCGGTGGGTAGATGGATTTTATTGTCGTGGAACACAGCTGGGCTCACTATTTTGCACCCCGCCTCCCAGTCTTTGTACCTAGCTCAGCTAACCCTGTGCTAACTTAACCTTCAGGTTTAGCTGACAGCAGCCTGGTCAGCCCAAGAGAACATCGGCATTGCGAGTTTCTGTAAACCAAGAAAACGACTCGTACGGGCCTTTAGAGTTTTGATTGGGAGTCACGCAGGCGGGACCTCCACACAAGTGTGCCATGCAACCGGAAATGAGATCTTTCCCTATCGCTGCTTTTGTGCCTAAATGGCTCAGCTCCAAGTTGATATCAAAAATGCATCACAGCTTTCCGGTTTGCATAAATGGACAGTTCTTCATGTTTTCCCGGCGATGGAGTTGCCTGCAGATTTTAAATTAGTATCAATTCCCTGATCAGACTCTTGACAGACGAACAACGAATCTCCCAAAATTGTCAAAACACTCTTTTAACATAAAATCTCTTACCAAGCGAGGCTGTTGCTCCCCGCGAGCGTGCCACTGCAAGCTGATCTACTTTGAAGCTCTGGAAGCCGACACGTCAGCTCATCCACCGGCTGCTACTGACTGCAGGACTGATCTGAAGGCATCTCCAGGTTCTGACGGCGGCTTGACAGCAACACAACAGGTAGGGAGCCTTCACAGTGGCTCAAGGCCCAGCTTTTCATTCCGAGCGTGTCATGAGCTTGAGGCCGCTGCCACGATTGGCTATGCAAAGCAGCAACATCCAAAGGCCTGATCTCGCTGACAAAAGTTTGCTCCCGCCGGAGTCTTCACGCCGCTGCAGCTGCCGTAGCAAACAGGAAACCATAGCATGATATGTCACCGCAGGTTTTTTTCCCCCCTCCTCGTGCACTACCCTCATGACTCCTTGTTCTTATCGCCGACAAAGCAGGCGCACGCCGCGCTAAAGGTGGCAGAGCAGCGCGGCGACGCATCCATCTGTGACTTAAGTCCCATAAATGTCGCATTTACATCGAAGCGGTCCAGATTAACGGCGCCGGGCGCTGCGGCGCGGTAAGCGTCGCCATCATAAGGGGCCTTTGAGAAGAGCTGGGTGCCGATTTTTTTTTTTTTTTTTTTTTTGCAACTGACAGTGCTGCAAAATCAGAGCCAAAGGACATAAAATATATATATATATATATATATTAAAAATCCCACTGCTAGCTAGAGCACATTTCTGCTACGGGCAGAGTTTTATGTGGGGGATCATTTATGGGCGATGTTTGCGGAATGCATACCTGTAGGTTCTGGCGGGGCGACGGCGGAGAACGCAAACAGATTCTGACAGTTGGGCGCCGCGAGCGGCGAGCGGCTGCCAGCCCGGCCACATCCGCTCGCCAGGCCCTGCTGAAGGCAGCACTTCTCCATCAGGGTTTCCATTTGACGGAGCCAATTAGAGGTCGGGGGAAGTTTGCCCCCCCGCTCTATTACCAACTCATCACAAGCATAGTTGCACATTCAGAGGGGAAAATTACGAGTTCTTCAAATGCCACATTTTCTTAAGTCATGGGCCAGGAAAGTGGAGCGGGCGTCACTTACAACACGCACACACACACACACGCTGGCTGTCACACATCCCTCACCGGATTTCAACCTATGACCCGTTTGCTGCACAACGCATGATCCTCTTGCACGTTTGAGTCGCCGCATCTCCTCAGGTGAACTTGCACGTATGGATTTTTGGCAAATCACCGCTGTCACTCTGCTGCAGAGATGATACGATTTTGTGTGTGTGTGTTTTTTTTTTGGGGGGGGGGCAACATAACAACAACAGAATATGACACAGACGTCAGTGCAGCCGAGCTGTGAGCAGGAGCCTGGTCCAGGTTCTGCTGCTCCGTGACAGCGCCGGACCGTTGACTTGTATTTACAATGGCAGTAAATCAGCCCGTGCGGCCGAGGTGCCGTGGCAGCGCCGCACACAATGGCCACATAAACACCCCCGGCGTAATTACACAAGCACATAAACACACGCTGAAAATGGTGCACACATATTACATAATTGATTCCCCTACATCCATGTGTCACTTACAGCCCCCCACCACACACACACACACACACACACCACCCTCAAGTGAACACAGGGTCCCTTATAAAACACTAAACTATACATATGTATATATAAACACACGTGTACAAGCATGCCACACACACACACACTCACTCTCTCTCACACACACACACACACACACACACTGGCATGACAGCAGCACATACCTCACTTTGTGGTCCTCTGCTGTCTCTCTCTATCTGCTCCTCAGTTCTCTTCCTCCTCTCGGCTCATCCCGCGTTCTCTTAATCACACACACACACACACGCGCGCGCGCACAGACACAAACACAGAGAGAGAGAGAGAGAGAGAGTGAGTGTGTGTTTGAACCTGACAGATTTCTCTCAGCTCAGTTCCCTCCCTCCCTCCTCGCCTCTCATTACTCAGACACACACTCAAAAACAGCCTCCCTCCCCTCTATCTTTTTCTTTCTTTCTTTCTTCTCTCCTGCCAAACACACCAAATAGCCTCCTCTCTCTCTCCCTCTCTCTCCCTCACACACACACTCTCTCCTCCCATTCGCTCCCTCCCTCTCTCCCTCGTGAAGCGGCGTGACAGCCACAACCTAAGCCACACCCCCTCTCCTCCGCTCTCTCGCTCTCTCTCTCCCCTCTCCTCTGGGCGGCTATAAATACCGCTGCTGCTATGAATATACCTCCTTTCTCCCTCAGCATCCCTCGCTCCTGCTCCCGCTCTCTCGCTCCCTCCATCCCTCGCCTGCGCTGCCCTCCCTCCATCCCTTTCTCTCTCCCTCTCCCTCTCTCTAAATGTTTTTCTGATGACCTTGTATTATTCGCCCTCATGCAACGCCATCGCATTGTAGCATCCTTTCGCTTTGCGGTGCAAGGTGCAGCACCGCACACACACACACACACACGGACACACAGGTGCTACATGAATGCATGAATGTTCTCAAGCCGCCGCGCACACAAAAACCAACAAGAGCGCAACCACAGACGACGGTGTTTGGTGTCACCGTCTCCTGCGTTTCCTGTCTGTTGCACCGGATGTGTGTGTGTGTGTGTGTGTGTTTTTTTCACTTGAGATCACGCTCTGCTTCACCTTCGCTAATTAATACAATCACTTTCCACCCATTACTCCACGCGTGCCCGCGGCCGCCTTGCGCGTTAACGCAATCTGCGACAAACATGATGTGTCTGGCTGTGGCGCTCCTGCGCGTTTTTCCGAGTCATTCGGTGTCACCGGCATCGCGGCGTCTGGCCGTGAGGTGACGGACTTCTGGTCCCGGTCCATACGTGCACTGGGGGGGCCGGTGGGGGCATTTAAACCCGAACCAAATCCTCAGCCACGGGCTGCGGAGGGCGTCAGGGATGTGATTAATCCCTGGACTGCGGTGGCGAGGCGCTCCGACCCTCATCACCAGCAAAGATCTGAGGAAGGCGATACGGACTGGTTTGATACCAGCAGTCAGGCAGAAACACAGAGGCACTCCTGCACGGCCTCTCTCGGTGCGCTGACGATATGAACGTCACTTTGAACGCATCATCAGCTGAGTTATGTCGCAAAAGTTGATGCCAAAGTATTGCTGACGTCCATGACGGTCTGCAACATTGGAAAAAGACCACATTGCAAATATAAGTATCTGTGTGCAGTATTTTTTTGAATGTGCACCTGAACACATTTTATCATTCGCTGTGTTGACACGCACTCATGTAGGAGCAAACCAAATCCAACTTGCTTTTCTGTTGCTGCAGTCACAGGTGGCCATATTTGGAAAAGAGGGCGGAGCCTCTGTCTGACGCTTGTCAGTTACACTCTGCTTTATCGTCTCTTTTACTCTAAATGGGATCAAATTCACCGAATAAACATGATGCTGTATCGAAGAAGACTTTGAAACTCGAGTGGTTTCCTGGCCGCTGTCGCCCACTGCTGGCCAAAGGAGAGAATGCAGGTTTAATTGCCTTTGTTTTCCAGCGTTGGGGAGCTCACAGGCGCTGAACAAGTCAACAAGTTAACCACCATCATTTTCTGTGCGATCGTGAAAAGGAAGAAAAGCTTGAACGCAAATTGCAGTGTGAATGATTTTATTTTCGTCAGCTGACAATGTTTCTCTCTAAACTGTTTGATGCAGCATGTAATTATGAGTCACAAGCTCAGAATCAGATTCACAGTGTGCGCGCGTGTGCGCGTGTGTGTGTGTGTGTGTGAG
>CAAKHG010033536.1:3299-41030 GCA_901007715.1 Dactylopterus volitans
GAATATTCTCTTAAGTTTGCTTTGTTCCACATTTTAAATTGAATCACCCACGCACGCGCGCGCACACACACACACACACACACAGGCTGTATTCTCAGGGACCACGTTATAGCTCATTACGGCGAAGGCATCAAGGTGAGCTTAGACACCCGTGTTATAACTGTTTGACTTCACACACCAAAACACCAACTGTGTTGCACAATACCCACACTACCCACCATCATCATCACTCACAGGTACAGACTCGTCCTTTGCTGTTGGGTAAGAGGAGCAAAGAAGATACTATCAATCAACTCCAGGCTGGAAAACATTGTTTGTTTTTCATGGTCATACTTAGTGTAAATTGTATTTTGTGTGCGCGGAACAAGGTTGAAAATAAAAACAACTAACGTGACTCATGGCTTGAGGAGGAAGAATGTGGGCAAAAAATGAAAAGGCAGTCGGAGGAATAATTATCACACCACCGGATTTCTGAATCACAGCCTTATTCAAGCTGATGGCAAAAGAGGGAACAACGTGGAGTTTCAGTAGATGATTTGCAGGCCGGCTGTTGGCTGTTCCCCAGCTTTACACCAAGAACCAGGATACAGGAGAGAGAACAACACTGAATCAGTTAAAACAAAGTAACTGTAAAATGTATTGTGTTTTTTTCCCCTCCATTTTACAGCAAGCATTAACAACAAAAATCAGTACATAAGGCACGTTTGTCGAGGTCCTCAAAAATTCTTAAACCGCTGGGAAAGCATGTCGATGCACGTTTTAGTTCAGCTGGTGGTGCCGCCAAACCTTGATGGTTTTTCACAAAAAAACACAACTCAAATTTCAGACCCTATTTCTATTAGCCGCGTCCTAATTGTCGACTGCCACCACCGATCGAGGTTGCTAGGCGACAGGAGCTGTGCTTCATGACACAGGCATAAGGGTGCGAACAGCTGGTGACGCAAATAGGAAATCCTCTGAAGATCAGACTGCCAAATAATTATAATCAAAGCAGCGCTGATCTTAAGGGTGCCAAACAGCAGTGTGGTTACTGAATCATAAATGACCTTCATCCAATTGTCTTTTCAAAAGTTTCTGAGCTATGAAAATAACTGCGACAGTGAGATTATGAATTAATGTGCTGGTGTCTCTGACAAGGCGCTGAGAAAACAATGTAACATTAACACTGATGGGGAAATCTGAGAGCTGCAGTCACAGGTACACCACATCCTTTTACAGGTATTGAAGGACCGAAGCAGAAGATGTGACAGAATAAATTTGGCGTACCGTGAAGCAGACAATGCCGTTTTATGTTAACATTATCTAACTGACGCCTGGTTTGTTGAAACGATGGTTTCTCTCGAAACATCGCACAGTGTTTCTCATGTGCTTAGATGGCTCACTGCCTGTGGATGTGTTCAGAATGTGCTGGCGCTACAATTTGAAGCTGTTGTTATTTATTAAGTGATCATACTGTGATTTAACTGGTCCAGCCCAGAGATCTACAGGCATGAAAGAGATGTAACTTGTCAGGCGCTTGCATGTGGCCCCGTGAATGAAAATGAGTTTTACACGCCTGATTTAGATCAAGACAATCTGCTCAGTGATACTTAATCGAGCCACCTCACATGGGGGTTGAGAGTTTACAGATAAAGACTTCTGAGCTTTTTGGTGTGTTTTGTTTGGCAGAGTTAAAGCCCAGGGCTTCTTAAACGGTTAGGTCAGTCCCATCTTGTCTCTGCTGCCTGCCAAGCAGAAGAAACACGAGCTCGCTGCCTACCTCGGGCTGAGTCATGCACTTCGCTCTCTTGAGCAAACATACTTGCATATCCAATCCGGACACACTCGCGCTGAGACACACCTGCGTGCACGGCCCGGGCCATGCGCTGTTCACCTGCGATGAGGAGCACCAAGTTTTTGCGCTCGCACACTCGTGCCAAACTTAGCGCTAGCATGCTCTCGAGCGTGCAAAGTAACAACATGCCAAAGTCATCTCACTGTTTGGAGAGCGCAGCCTTAAATGTGATCAGCGTGCATGGACCTGTGGACTGTCAGGCGTGCCGGGGCTCACACAAACATGTGCGCCGCAAAAAAAAAATAAAAAAAATAAAAAAAATGAGCTTTTCCCCAAATAAACTGTTTCACTCAACCTCAGAACTCTGAGTCCTTGTGTAACAGATCACAGAGCACTTTGCCAGTCCCGTTGGGCCATGTCGATGTTTGAGTTGAGCCTTTGGCAAGCAAAGAAGCTGGAAAACCTTTCGGGTAAGCTTTTCATTGGCAAATCACGTATTATCTTTTTGAATGAAACCGATACTGGTGATATTGGTTCGGGCACATTTAGAAATTTAAGAACTTGCAAATGGTGTCGGCGATAGGCAATGTAAGAAGCCACAAAAAATGTTTTGACCCTAAAATAACAGTTCTGAAATCTGAATTTGTTCCCCCAGCTCTGAGTGCCTGGTATTGCACCATGTAAGCTGAGTTGGAGCTCCCACTCGCACCCGTGGCTCGCTTGGAATTCCGAGTGCAGACATCATGGCGAAGGCTGAGGAGGATGGAGTAAACAGAGAAGTAAAAAAAGAGGTGTAAGATTTTAATCTGCCGTCAGTCATTCACTAACGGTGCTTTTCCACTGCATGGGTACCAGCTCTACTCCACCTGACTCGTCTTTTTTGGGTTTCCAGTAGGAAAAAAAGCGCAACTTTTTTAGTAGCGCATTCGTGGGGTTCCAAAAAAGCCAGGCCAGGTGCTTTGAGGTACTAAAAGGTGACATGAAAACACTGCGGAGCACTGATTGGTCAGGGAGAATTGTCACAGCGCCATCGTGTCATCAATGCACGACACGCACGGAATACCTTGAGCAGTGCGAAACCGTGGCTGCCATTTATTTTTAACAACCAAATTATTGTCGCGGCGGCACTTTTCATCGCGCTGTGGTCGCTCGAGGAGGCGCAAGCCTTCCTCACCTTGCCGGCCGGCCATCTTCTTCTCATTGCTTCTCTCTGCGCCGCTCTGCGCATTTTCTACGTCGCACGGAGGATGACGTCGCGGCAGTTGTGTTGCAGTGTTGTGTCAAAGTTTTTTTTTTGCCCTTCTTCAAACGGTGCTACAATCCTGCCAGTTCTCTCTCTTCCAGCGCATCAGCAGCCTTAAATGCGCCGTGTCCTGTGGCTGCCGCTTGTGTCCACCCAAGCTGCTGTTCCTCGGCGACGCGGCTTGTTGCAGATTTAATTAATCAGACTGTCAGTGAATCATTTGGCTCGGATTGCGAGCCTAAAAAAGCAACAGCCATGTGATCCAAAGCAACCAAAGTTTGATCAGCTTTTTTTTTTTTTTTTTTTTTTCTAAATCATTTTCCCTATAAGGGGAAAATATTCCATTCCTCTGGCATCAATATGCAATTAATTCTCAACGCTGCAACCCCACTCATGCATAAGTCGGCCCATGTCCCTTGCCGACATGTTTTATTTTATTCATGCTGTGATCATAACACCTGCAGTAAAGCTAACACTGCATCCCAGCGCGCTTCCGAAACCCCGGACTCACTGCTACTCCCTCAGCAAAGCCCTATCTCCACTCCTCTTGGTCCACATTCTTGAAATGACTGCGAGGAGGAATTAGCTCTCCCCCTTTTGAACCAGCTGTTAGCAAAAGGGTCTTAATTGATTCTGAAGTGGTAGCTGTTGGGAATATCCTCTCACCATTAAAACACGCTTGACACACAGAAATCAAAACAGCCTATTACCACATCAAAGGGGCAACCACCCTCTTGGCATTTGAATAAACTGCACCACCGATTTGATGACTCGCAGCATTTTAGAAAAAATGCTAATATGTGAACTTCTCTTTAGTTGTGTTAAAGGTCATCCCATTGAGTATGCTCAATGTATACAACAGCCGTTGTCTATTGAGGGAGGCAAGCTGCTGCTTAACGCTTATTAAACCTCATCTCAAATGAATACATTTAGCTGGAGTCCGTCCACGCTTGTAGGTGTTTATCGGAGCGCTATGCTGCTCGCTGCTCAGGTTCAGTCATGTGTTCTCTTCAGCTCTGATATGAGACATTCTCCAGCGCAGCATGAGCCTCAGCTCTGGGATAAAGAAGCTGCTTACCGACAGAAATACCAATTACTGCATACTGCATCATGAGGCCTAATGGGCCTGCTGTGGCAGAGAGACACTCAGGATGAAAGACAAGTAGAACCTGTCTCAGCCCTCAGCAGCTTACTGCAGGACCACCAGAACAGTGCAGCTGTATCGCTGACACTCGCTTATAATGAAGCTCCGTCATGCTCTCCCCTGTTCAGCTCACTTTCATCGTCAAATATGTGGCCCGCTGAAAGAAC
This sequence comes from Dactylopterus volitans, assembly GCA_901007715.1. Lineage (NCBI taxonomy): Eukaryota > Metazoa > Chordata > Actinopteri > Syngnathiformes > Dactylopteridae > Dactylopterus > Dactylopterus volitans. Next base: position 7,628 of record CAAKHG010033536.1, read on the forward strand.
AGCATCTGCTGTTAACTGACCGTAAACAAGAATCTAAACCCCCTTATGCTATGTTGCTATCACACATCCACACGGAGAAGCTGAGCATGACAAACACTCCATGTGGTTATGTAATTGTGTTGCGCTTGAGATTTGCCAGAGGTTAGCCTTTCATGCGCCGGTTCCAGATTTGGTTCTCTTAGCTCTAAAAGGTCTAGCCTGCTTTATACTTTCATCAGCACGAAAATAGTTCTGTTTAGGTGTCTGACGTGTGATGCACTGGAATGCAAAAGTTATGTAATGTTGGCTAGGTAAAAGACAGATTATTGCTAAATCCTGAGTTGCGTATAGGACACTGCTTCTGAGGACTTCTGTCTCTTTGGAACTACTAAGCATGCTGCATGTCTGGTCACACGCTCCACCAGCATTGTTTTGCATCTGCTTAAACAAACAAAAAAGGGAAACCACCTGCTTTTACATCTCTGATTGCACATTTCCTGCAGGCCCAAAATGATTCCAACCTTCCAACAATTGATTCCAACCAGCAGTTTTCTGCCCTGTTTGAATCGATGCGGATTTTCTGTCTAACATAAGATGAAAAGGGAGAAAACACTGATTTGCCATAGCATCCACAATTAATGTATTATATTTCTCCCCCCTCCCCCCATATCAGCAATGAATTAGCAGTGTGCTAATTAAAAATGCTGCAAAATAGAACCATACTGTCATATCGTGCTGTTGTTTGATTGGCCATTTCCCGGTGCATAATCGCAAACCATAAATAACACAAAAAAAGGAGTAGCATCTCTGATGGCTCCATCGGTGCTGAATGTAATTAGGGAGAGAGTGGCACATGATGAATAAAAGAAAAGATCGCATGCAAAGTACCATGAGACCTCTCATTACCTCAATTTTAACTTGCAGTCCTGTGGACCAGAAAAAGTGAGAGACCCACAGGTGGACGTCCACCAGACCATCTCAATGCCCCTGGGGCTCGTGTGTCACACTTTAAGATCCTGATGATCTGTGACAGGTCTCCCCTCTTTGGTGTCACATCAAGCAGCTGCTTGGAAAGAGAGAAGCCGCACGACTGAGGGACTCACTGGAGGGAGGGGTGATGGCGGGTTAGGGTGGAGAGTAGGGCGGAGGATGGGGTTGTGAACCAGAGATGGAGCAGATGCCAATGTGACACAAAATGCACCCATCAAGATAATAAATCAGAAGATGATAGAGATTCATGTCAGTTTGCGCATTATTTTTCAGTTTACTGTTAAAACTCTCAAGGAATTGGTTACCATGGCAGCCAGTGTGATTCAAAGGGGGAGATTGTAGTCACATCCTTTATTTTAGCTGAATTATTGCACACGCATAGAGTATCAATCGGCATGATGTAATGTTATGGGGATTCGAAATAAATGATTGTTTTTCTACAATGTTCTCGGCTCAGCAGCTTAAAAAAAAAGCCCATAATGATGCGCTGCGGTAAAATTACCGTGTTTATGTGAATGTGTGTTTCTTTTGCCACATGAATGAAAATGTCCACATGTATCATAAGAAGGTACGTGTGTGTGTGTGCATGCGTGCGTGCGTGCATGTGTGGTTGACAGTGTACACACACGAGTGTTGCAAATGTACCAGATCATGGGTTGAAGTGTAGAGTGTTTGTCAGCTAATTAGCAACATGCGCCAGTGTGACAGCAGTTGTGGGAGCTCCATACACACAGTGTTAGGCTGATTGGAGCTGATGGGCTCAACAGAGCATCTTAGCTGGTTACTGGGGAGGGGAAGGATGAATGACAGCATCCAAACTCCTGATAATGAAGACATCAGCTCACGAGCACCCAGCATCGCCATGTTAGTCACAGGAAAGGCAGCCATCAAATCCGGCGTCCTTGCGAGAAAACAAGACAAATTGTCAGACACGCACATGCCTTTGCAGAGGGGAAGAAAAAAAGAAAAGAAAAGTGCCTGTCAACACACAATCAGTGGGAAAGAAGGTGTCCTGGTGGCATCGCACTGTTTGTCAAATGTGCAGAGCTAAACTCAAGAAAACAGCAAACACTATCAGATTGGCTGTGTTTGTTTGACGGATCTATCCGATTTGCATTGTATTAATCTTAGTTCTTAGTACTGTATGTGTCTGTGTGTTTAGGGTATGCAAGCAAACACGGTAATCCACAAAGGCTGGAAAAGAGCGACGGAGCGGCGCAGGTAGCTGAAAAATTTCTATTTATTTTCCCTTCTCGCAAGGCGTCTCAGTTTGAATGCAATGGAACAGAGCACGCGCGTATGTTTCGCGCTGGCGCGGCGTGCGGGCGGCAGATCACACGAGATTTTTTTTGCATGCCCAAAGTGGAAAATAGAGACAAACACAGCTGAATTGATTATTGCCTATTAAGTAGCATCAAAGACAGTAAGAGACGAAGGCAAAGTCATGCGGACATGCTGCAAACAAACTGCAGAGGAAGATGCGTTCTCTGGATTTTCATAAAAACTCTAAAAACGGCAGCGGGGCTACGACAGACATTTATTCCGCGGTCTCCTTCCTCTCTCACACAGTGTGTAACAAGGTGGTTAATGTCAAACCCACCGTGACATTTTTCCTCCCTGCCTTCCCTGAACATTTCGGAGGTGAGCCTTGGATGGTCTGAGGACACCTTAAGCGCTACTGACCGATACATTGGCTGATATGCAGCTCGCACCATAGTTTCTGATGATGTAGCTGCTGCTGCGGCGGCCGGAGAGTTGCATTCTGCTCGCCGGCGCAGAGATGCCAATGAGCGATTGTTCTGGAGGCAGACAAGGTTTTTTTTTTTTTTTTTCCCGCTCTGAGCTGAGAGGCCTGTTGCAAGAGCTCTGTCGGCATCGAAGTCAGATAGCGTCAACGCGGCGCGTGCCCTATTCCTCACCACCACCAGACAGTTCAGCTGCTAATTGTGGACACCCGGATTTCATGCTACTTATGTCTCCACGGTGATGTCTCATTCAGGTTGCCCTTGCCAGACCCCCATAGACGCATCAGTTGCTCCACTGTTAAGATAGCGACCGTGGTAGCTCCAAGCCCCACGGGCAGTAAATGCTATGACACAGAGGCGTCAAAAGTGGGCTGGAGAGCGTGTTGCATTTAATCACAAAACCAATATTTCTTGTTTATAAGTGGGATGGAAATGCCTTTGCTGTCTTGTTAAACGATGCTGCCTCTGGAGATTGCGAGCGATTGAGAGGAAGAGGAGAAATGCGCTAAATCAAGAGTCAAGATTAAGTTGTGTTCATGCGCTCATAATATCGCCGCCAGAGGTTGATTTCTTTCTTGACACGCGAGTCAATACGAGCTTGATGATGCTTTCATGTGAAATTGCCGCCATCATCTCAGTTTTTCCGTCGGAGGAGATGCAGTAAACAGCAAACATGATTAAAAGCGGCAGCGACAGCATGTGTGCGCTGACAGACAACACACATGTGGGGGGGGAAGAGAGTTACAAAAAAAAACAACCCAGGCGCACTTACATCTTGGTAAGTTATTTATAGGATTATTCACATGTGAGTTTTTAACACAGAGTTCCATCCATGCAGTTGCAGCATGTGAGAGCGAAGCTGTGAAAGAGAACGGGAGATCTGAGTTTAGGAGCTCACTTGACAGGCAGCAGAACAGGCCCTTACTTCATATTGCACCATTTAAGTTGTTTTTATTTTGGACTCCCGAGCGCCTTCTGCCAGCCGCCGCCGTCTCTGGGGGACACTCTGCACGAGGAGGCAGGCAGCTGAGAGAGTGGTGTACAGTATGCGTGTCTATATGTTTGTCTATACGTCTATATGTCCAGCGCGAGGGCTGGACGTCTGAGCCAACCCTCCTCGCGCGTCTGCGTGACGCCGTCTCGGCCGCTCGCGCCGCCTCTTCCCCCCCTTCCTGTGTTCTGGGGGACGCGTTTGAGGTGTCGCCGTAACACCTTCGCACGCTGCGGGACCCCTTGCCGACTTCCTGCCTCCTCCGCCCGCACACGGTCCGACCATTGAGGCATTTTATCCGTCTGTTTTCTCGGATGCGCGGCAAAGCGTCAAGGGGAACCTCTATCGAGGAGTGAAGGCAGAAAAGGAGATCAACTGAAATTGAGTGCTGCAATGACAAGCCCTGCAGCAGGCCCGCACGTCTCTGTGGCGTTGACCCGTTCACGACTCCATGCGCGCCTGGCCTCTTTGGCTTGTTATAGCTCCCTCTAGTGCTGACAAATGATAGGACTGATGTGGAGGGAGAGCGGGAGGGAGGCAGACGGGTAGGGCCGAGGGCTCTCTGGTTTAGACGGGGAACAGAAGGCAGCTCTGTCAGGTCTGTGTCCTCTCCCTGTGAGGAGAGTGAATATCAGAGGCGAGACACGGCCATGAGGGAGCGCAGAGGAATCGAGGGTAGAAGCAACCACATCCAGTGAGTTGAGGTGAGAGGAGACAAAAAGTGCTTCAGAGAGGACTTTCAAATTCTAGCAGGGGCGCTCAGTAATTCATGCAGATGATAGTTTGAGTGTCTCTCTCTCCCCCCGTGCCACCCCTCCCTCTGCCAGGACACATTATCCTCTTGCTGAAGAGGGAGTTTTAAGGGCTAACTTTGTGGTACACAGAGATAAGGAGCGAGGGAGATAATAGGGCACGGTTAAATGAAAAACAAACGCCACATCTTAGCCCGGCTTTGATAACGGGACCAAACACACTATGAGCGTGCAGCAGAACACAAAATAGCCCCTCCTCACAGTGGCCATTTTGACTGGTCGTGTAAACGCGTCTCGTAATAACATCAGCTGCTCCGCGAAGACGCCAAGTTGAGTTGGCCTTCGCAGTCTGCAGCTCATCGGCGGCCCTGCGAGTGCCGCGAAGCACCTTGCGAACCGGACAAGTAAACTCCTTCACAGGTGAACCAAAGCACCTTGAGCAGATCAGTGAAGACCGTGGCCTGCTGGTGGCGCTAGGCGACAAGTCTGGAGACCACTGAACGCGCAGGGGAGGATAATAACCTTGACAAGCCGCCACCGTGCCGTTTACGCGGTAGAAACGTCAGTGTAGCCCACCACACCTGAGTTCAGTTTGCTTTCAGATGTTTAATGTTGTGTTCCGGCACAATGACTTTTCATAAGTGAATGGGTTTTCATAAATCCCCAGCATGAAAGATGCATGAGAGATGACACATGAAGGACAGAGCGTCACACAACAGATCTGGAGTGACGTCGGAGCGATGGAGCTACCTATTATGTGATGGTGCACAGAGCATAAATATTTCATGCTTAATTTACACTTCATACAATGCAGTCGTTAGATGCATTTCAGTCAGAGGAAAGTGCGCTCCTTATGAACAATGGACCATGCTGGCTTAAGTTTTTGAATTATTAATTCTGTGCTACCTGGACTAATGTTCATCAATATGGTCGCAGCAAAAAACTTCACTCCCAAGTCCTTTACTAATTTCTCTCGTTAAAAAGCCAGCATTTTTATTTTAAACAACTGATTTACCGTTGCCGCAAACGTACATAACCACAACACCAGAATGCGATGACATCAACCCGCCAAAAAGAAAAAAAAAAAAAGATTCACTTAAGGAGTCATAATAATTTAGCTCTTAATATCTGTCTAATAAAAAAAATAAATAATCCTTTAAAAAGATTATGCAAAGCTGCAGATGACAAGACTGAGGAGGTACGGCCGCCGGTTTTAAATGATCGTGTTCTGCTACATATCAGTTGTATTATTATGATTTGACTTAAACGCCATCTGTCACGGATTTTTACGTAGGCTTACGTTGATTCTTGAGACCTGTGTGCAACCTTTTTCCATGCTCCAGCACAATTATGGTTCATACGTATAACATACAGGATATCCCTAAGGGCCTGAATGAAGACCAGAGGCAGGCCCAGCAGGTCTATAGATAAGGCAGAGAAGCCATGACAGCAACATGAGCTGGTGAGTCTAACCTTTAACTAACCAATAAAAATGTAATGTATATTTTGTATCACAGCTTGTATAAATATCATTACAAGTGTCTGATCATATTTGTTTGTGACAGACATTTGTGATGCACAGTTTCAGTTCTCCATGGTGGGAATCATACATACTTCTGCTTCTCCATAACATCTTCTATACGCTGATTTTAAACACTTTTGCAGACTGTGATAATGTATTAAAATGTTTGTAAGTTTGAATGTAATTTTGATCATTCTCATTGATATTAATAACGTGATATGCTATGCTGATGTCGACAGCAGGTAGATTAGCTGATTGCCATGGCATCAGGGATTCTTTGAATAATCATATTTCGAAACGAGCACTAATGATATGACTGTTTAATATGCAAATGCTCCGACTGTGGCGTGGCGAGGAGCGAGAGGGGGGAGCTCGGGGAACGGCTGCAACTTTTCCCTCGCTTTTACTGCACAGACACGAGCATCGATTTGCCTCCCAAATTCAATGTTTCTTTGTTTGCGCTGACAAGTGTTGCCATGGAAACCCAAGGGAGTGGAATTACAGTAAAGTTAAGTGTGAGGCTTTTAAAAGAAGGGTGGAAAGGAGGGGGGGGGCAGTCCACCAGACTGTGAAAATCTGGTATAATTCAAGACAAAAGACAGCGCTGCATCTCTCTGGGGCTGCATCCCGCCTTGCGGCTCCTCAGTGAACTTTTGTTCTCTGACATCTTTTAGAAAGCGGTCGGTTTTGACTTAAGTTGTACATCGTACTGTTGTACACTCATCAGATAGGAAGCCCGGCGCTGTATGGGAGCTATCTGGTGTGCAGGCCTGGTTCTTCAGCAGTGAGAGGCAGAATGGGTTCTATTCTAGTCTCCCACACAGATGGGGTGTTAAACATTGATAGGGCTGATGCGGGGAGAACGGCAGAGACGGCGACCGCTCTGCTCAGTTTTGATTTGATTGCTCTCCAGCATCTAATTTTATTGAATCGGCACATCTGTTAAAATAAAGCAGCGGCATTATTGGTGGAGTTTCAAAACGTATGCAAGCGCAGCGCAGCTGGCGAGTATTTGAACATTTGACACGGTTTTGTTTGTAGTGTCACTGGATTTAAAAATGCTTACATTACCCTTTGCTTTGGAGATACACATGCATCTGGCAAAGCGTGTAGGGTCATCTCACTTTAAAAATGACCTACTTATCATGCTACAGTTGAGGCATGATGTCCCAAGAGAGCCAGTGCAGTAACTTTATTTTACCCATAGATATATAAACCCTCAAACGCCTTCAAGCATCGTTACTGTAACCGACACCTAAAACATTAAAAAAAAATTTCGCTGCCGTAAAGCACAGACTCTCTGAAGCACGATGACACAACAACCACCACCTCCCCACATGTCTCGTATCAATGGAAACTGTTTGTGCAGGATGTGACAGGTAGACCAGTGAAAAACAAACCAAAAAAAAAAAAAGAAAAAGAAAGAAAAAAGTTTGCACTGGCAGATGGCATCAGGTTAACCTCTTTCTAGAAGGCCCTAACTGTCTGCAAATGCCGGCAGACGCCGGCCACTCACATCTCAGCGAACCGGTGCACCGCGCAGTCATCATGTTCTCTTGCAGAACCACAGACCACTTCTGTCTTTATTCAGTGTTGACGCAGGAGGTTATTTCAAAACTCACCGCAGCTGCTCCCTTAGACACGGCACTTCTACAAATCAAACATGCACAGTATGATTAGGCTGCCTGGTTCACTGCTGCGCGACTGTCAGTCAGATTGGGTCGCTGTGGGAATGTAAAACCACAGAGCTGATCTGCCGCTTTGCCCGGCTGCCCACTGCTGACAGTAAGAAGCCGGTGATAATGCGGAGAATGTCTGGCTGGAAAAATGCGATGCTTTTTAAAATGAATTTTGCGAATTCATAAAACAGATTTATATCAAAAAAAAAAAAAAGAAAAGAAAAGAAAAAAGAATGGCTGGACTTTGCAGGGGACTCTTGTAAAAATGGATGGCAACAAGAGATGTATTTTCCATGATGAAACATTTTTGCATGTAGAGTCTCGTGTTATTGGTTTAGACTTCCTCCCTGGTCTGTGGTGTTCAGTCATCTGCGCTGGGTTTGGGTTGCAGCTCTGCCCACAGAGATTTGTCTGACTTCTTATCTCCGGTTTTGGCCCGGCATATCTTCAGCACCAAAATGAATATTATCAGCAGCGAGCAGCTGACAATAAGGACGAGAATTCCTATCCAGATGCCTGACCTGCATCCTGTATGAGCGGAGACTTCAACATTCCCTGTGAAGGGGGCAAGGAAACACATGACTTGTCATGATCACAGACCGCACTGTTTTTTTGTACTGATCACATTAAGTGGCTTTTAGCTCGGTGTAGACGCTGACAGTCGAAGCTTCCTAAAACTGCATATAGACCTATGACGTGATCATACCCGCAGCACTTACCGACAGCGTGACTGAGGGCTTCTGACCTTCAAGATCCAGCTGCTACCTAACTGTTGTACCTGACACTTAAGACATTTCAGCACGAGAATTAAAGACAATCAAACCTACCAGGCTCAGTGAGCGTCAGCACAGTGGTTCTGGAGACCAGTGAGAGCTGAAACCATTCACCGCGAGGATCTTGCATCCACTCTTCCACCGCGCAGACGTACGAACCGTTGTCTGAGATCTGAGCTTGGCGAATGGACAACTCAAAACTGGGGCCTTCAGTGCGCCTCATGCTGATTCGCTGTCTGTCGCTCGGCGTCAACTGGGTCCCAAACGTTACCAGAGAATCCCGGTCCGAGCTGAGAATGGTGACATTCTCTCCCTGCCTCTGAAGCGTCCAGCTGACAGCATAGCGAGAGAGCGCGGATGTAGCCGTGGTAACTGAGCATTTGATTTCGATGTCGGCGTTGATGTTTCTTGTCAAGGAAAAGCTGGAGTTCAGAACGAGCTTGCTCACTGAAAGAGACGAGGTTAAGACATGATGATAATCAGTGAGAACCAGGGCACACAAATATGGCTTCCATCCCAAAGCGCCCGTGGCTGCACAAAAATCAGCCATACCTGGGTTCTGCACCATCACAGCCAGGCGGTTGGATGGCGACAGCCTGTGGTGCACGTTCTCCTGGAAGGCAGACACCTGACACTGGTAGCGTCCCGCCTCCCTGCGGCTCACGCCGTTGACAAGCAGATAGCAAAATATTCCGTTTTGTGTGTTCTCCACTTTCAGCTGGTAGCGCTGCTGCTCCGCAGACCAGCTGATGGCACCGTTGGCGTACAGCGTCAGGATTTGATCGGTTGAGGCGCCACGATGCACCACCCATGTCAGCGTTACCGCGAGTCGAGTCCCTCGGACCAAACACATCAGCTCCACATTATCTCCCACTGTCACGATGGTTTGGCGACTCACCAGCTTCACCGTCACAAAGGAGTCTGTCACATAACGAAAGAAAAAAGACGTGTGAAGTAAAAAAAAAATAGGTGAGCCCACACGGCACATGTTAACATCGGAAATGGTTCGTCCCCTGTGGCGCATGAATGTGGATGTAATAATGCAAACGCAAATAAAGATTGTGACCTGATGTTTGAGCAAAAGGGGAAGACTGTGGTGTCATGAGGGAAGATAAATTTACCTGGCCAAGAAATCTTAGAAATATGTCTAAAGTAGCTGCCTAGAAATAAGCTACAAACCTAGCAAATAACCTTCAAAACATGATGAATAAGGTCATATTTTCAAGTCTGAGATTGTAAATCTTGGCATGGAACAATCACAGTTTAAGGCCAGCAGCTTTCAGGAAACTGTCATTTGGACTCAAATGTTTGAAGGATGAGCAATTTGCAGATGGAGAATCGTTCTCATCTTTAGCTCTGCCACTAGACTGGGGGAAAAAAAATAGACAAATTTTCCCATAGACATGAAAATGACAAATGTTGCATTTGAGTGAGTAATCAAGCCATCTGCTTAATGGCGAGAAGCAGAGAAGATGAGGGTCGTGGTGTTTGGCATATGCAGGTTTGAAGCATCATATGTTTGGAATAATTTGTACTGCAGGAGACAGACGGACACGTATCTCACCTGTGGGAGCCACTGTCACAGCGGCAGTCCGTGATTGGCTGTTGGTCTTGTTATTGACTTTCCATTCGGACACAGCACACTGGTAGACACCTGAATCAGCGGGGGTGACCTCATCAAGCTCGAGGAGGAAGGTGCCAGCTGCTGGACGCGTTGCCTGCACTTTGCGGTTCAGGAACTCGTCCGCTTTCTCCATGACGCCCTCCTGGCTCAGGCCGATGACGTCAGCAAATATGTCCCCCAATGTTAATTTGCGTTGCCAGGAGATGGAGAGCTGACCTTTGATCCCGCGCACTTTGCAAGCAAGCTTCAGTCTGTCACCTTCATTCACTCTCGCGGCACTTTGCATTTCAACCGAGAGTCTACTTTCTGTGGTGAGACAAGACGCAAAGAACATCTAACAGATGGGTGTTTTTTTTTGTTTTTTTGGTGATGTGAAAGGAAAAAAATCATAATTATCTCATTGTTAATAAGATTAGTAGCTTTGATTAATATATTCTATCAACAAATTCTGAATGAGGGGGTGAAAAAAGCAGATCTTGGGAAAATCATACAGGTCATGTATGATCTATGTAGTTCTGGATTACTGGCTGACTGACCTGTGACTGAGATGTTGACCAGCTGGGTGTTGGAGTTCTGGGCTGCACCCTGGATGAAGGCGCCACCATCCTGGCCTCTCTCCTGAAGCCAAGCCCTGCAGACGTACTCTCCCTGGTCATCGGTTCTGACTGGCTTCAGTATGAGACGGTAATCTCTGTCCTTGATCCTGCTGACCCTGAGCTCTCCTTCTTTTTCCCGGCCGCTGTACTCAGGTCCCACAGACAGAATTCCTGTAGGGCCAATCCGGGCCAGCTCCACACTTCCCCGGAGCCAAGCCACAGAGAGAAACTTTTCATCCGCATTCTGTGCGTCTACAGTGCAAGACAGCGACAGTTCCTGCCCCTCCTGCAGAGCTGTCGGTTGCACTGACAGTCTCGCCACCAGAGACGCCGTGTCTGGCGCCAGTTCTACCCAAGACAAAAAAGGAAAGAAAAAAAACCCCACAGTGAGACAAACATTTCCTCTCACAATCACAGTGTGAGGGAAGAACAGAAAAAAAAACACATCAGTCCAGACTGCTTGTTAATCAAAAAGTAGTGGCTTCTTCCTCTAACCTCTGCCTTTGACATCCAGGGTACTTTCTCCTGCATCCTTCTGTGTGATAGAGTACCAAGAGAGGTCTGGATCCTGGATCCACTCGTGAGCCTGGCAGTAGATCCTGCCTCGGTCCGACAGCTCCAGCTCAGCCATCGTCAGCCTGTATGTGGCCTCTGATATTTTATCTAACCTTATGAGTCCAGCTTGGTAGCGCCTTTCAAAGCCACGGCCTGGCCTCAGTGTGAAATCTCTGTCCAGAGAAATGATGGGCTGCGCGTTTTCCTCGCCTTCCTCGTGAAGATACCAGGCAAGAGACAGATGGGTGTGCTGGACAGTGTTGCTGGCGGCTCGGCATGTTAGGGTGAGAGCATCACCCTCGTTATAGCTTGGTGAGGCGGAGACAGGTGATGAAACACTCAGGGAGTCGTCAATCACTGCGCCACCCAAGAAACAAACGCGACATAATTAGGAAGACCATTTGCTGGGGTTTTATAAGACGTAAACGCAGACATACTGATGAATCTTAAAGTTCTGAAGTAAAGGAGGTGATAGATTACCTTTAACTACGGTTGTAGCACGGTAAATTCCGTCGAAAATACTTTCTGAGTTGATTACAGCACATTCATACTCCCCCTCATCGCTTTTTTGCAGGCTTTGTATCTCAAAGACGACAGAGTTTGGCGACGCATGAGTGAGAGTAATTTGCTTGGTCCTCACGCGGTCTCTGTACACAGCATAACCAAATGTTTGGTCCTTCGAGCTAATGATGTTGCTTTGGCGGTTGGGGTTCGCGGGCTTCTTTACACGGATTTCAAAGTCTTGTCTTGCACTGTCGCTGGTGAAGCCAGTCGCGTTGCAGGAGATGGAGAGCAGAGAGCCCACCACACGGTACAGGGGCCCAACCTGAGCCACAGTGTGCACTCTGGCTTCTCCTGAGTGGAGCCCAGAAACAGCATGTATGCTACAAGTTAGTGTTAGTCATGGTACAAAGGTGCTTTATTCTAGGGTCAAAAATACATGTAAAAGCCTTTAAGTTGTACTGCAGTTTGCGTGAACATTAGAGAGAAGTATGTATTTATTATAAGCAAACCTGCATGTGGAAAGTGTCTGCAAAGTGGAACTCATGATGTAATGATATGTTGTTTAATCATCAGCAAAAAACTGATTGATTCGCTCATATCAATCAAGCATTGCTAAACTGCAATGAGAAAAGTAAGTCCGCCACTACAGAATATTGGATATCAAGCGTAATTGTGTGGTTCTTCAAAAAAGAATGTCTTCATCTTTCCTGTTCCTTATAAAGAACTCCGCTGCAGGAATTCAATGTACTACTTACCACTGTGCAAAAGTAGAGCCATGCTGAAGAGTAAATAAGCCATCCAAATGGTCAGCAGGGAGCACATCATCCTCAACCTGCTGCAGAATTTAACACACACCATGCTTGTCCGACAGTCGACCTCCCAGTGTGAAATTGTGCTGTTTCAAATGAATACATACACGGCTTTTGCTTCCTGTAGGTAGACCAAGAGGAAGTCTGACATATTTCCTACATACCGCACAGTCGAAATAATGTGGGTGTGTACTTGACAGCAGATAGCTATCCACGCGCACTTCGGGTCCATTAGGGACAGAAGAAAGCCTCATGTCTGGGTTAGTGGTAAGAAAACAAGTGCGATGGTCGTCTCGTCACGTCTCGTGTCGACACCAAATCAGATGAATGAGCGTGACATCATCTGAGTGAGAAGTCAATCAGTGTGTGCCCATTTTTCATATGCCATGCATACACACCTGATATTTGTCAACGTAGGCCGTACAACGTGAACGGTTTATTTATCTTATTTGAGAGGAAAACATAGCCGCGGGTTTTCCAGAATGTGATCAAGCCTATTCATTAGCTTGATTGATGCCTCCATGATCTGGGAGATGAAGGGTCAGCTGTTGAATTGGGTTGCTAGGAAACAGCATGGGTCCGCGTTTTTACCTATTTTGGTGACTGAACCTGTTTTTACTGAGCGTTTCACTGTTTGATCAGTTCTAGACGACAGTGTGCTTGAGACCGTATTGCGTGCCAGTGGTACAATAGTGCCCCTTAGTGGAGAAGATGATAGCATAGCCTGCACCTTTTTGAAGCACCGAACTCAAATATCTGTTTGTAACAAATAATTAAAAATTTTACGTAAACGTTCAGGAGCTGGTCAAACAGCTGGCTATTGTTCTTGCTATTGTTTGTTTGTTTGTTTGTTTGGTTGCTTGTTTGTTTGTCTCAATCGTAATTTTTCCGTGTCTAGTCCATCTCCAACACATTAAATCTGCTACTGAGCATTGGGGCAGAAGTTGATTACCTGGATATTGAGACCAGTCAAGATGCAAAATAAATCCAAAGGGATCTTGGAGATGATTAACAGGAAAAATGGTGTGTTCTTTCCAGTGAGTTATTAAAAATAGCATTTGAAAAGTCGGAAATTTGGGATAGTGCCTGATGTCATGCGCTTCTACTACACCCATGGTAATAATAAAGTAGTAACAAATTACTGACGCTAAAGCACAGGTGTGTTGCTGAATGTACACTTTTTTTACAACTATGTTTTACAAATCAAGTTAATCTGACTTTTCTCAATGACCCTACAACAAAGAAAAGACAAAAAGGTTGGCAGAGATTCTCAAAGAGGGATTCTGGGACTGCCAGTGCTCTTTGGATCTCTTCCAGGGAGGTCCTCAGCTAAATGAGGAATATTGAGGAAAGTGACTCTTATTGAGAGTTTAATCTTGGACTTTTCCACCATTATTGAAATATATCTAATTAATTTGCTGGAACGAATGTAAAATAATATGTATATGTATAAAAAAAAAACCTGTCCCTCTCACCCTCACTGGGTGGTATCTGTGTCATCCTCAAGCTCGGGTTCTCGACCAGAGCCTGGGAATTTGAGGGTTCTGCGCAGTATCTTAGCTGTTCCTCGGACTGCGCTCTTCTGGACTGAGGCTTCAGGCGTTGTTGCTGGGATCTGTTGGAGACACTCACCCAGTTTGGGGGTCACACTGCCCCAAGTGCTCCTACTACCACGGGGACCACGCTAGCCTGAACCTTCCACATCTGTTCAAGCTGCTCTTTCAGCCCTTGGTACTTCGACCTTTTCGTGTTCTTCCTGATGTTGCCGTCAGCTGGCATCGCCACATGTATCACCACCGCCCTCTTCTGCTTTTTGTCCACCACCACTATGTCCGGTTGGTTAGCCAGGAGCTGTTTGTCAGTCTGGATGCTGAACTTTGGCCCCGTTGTTCTCAGCCACCTCCCGTGGTGTGGTCCATTGGGATTTGGGTACTTTTATTCCATATTGGGTACAGATGTTCCTGCACACTATCCCAGCCACTTGGCTGTGCCTCTCCATGTACGCTGACCCAGCTAGCATTTACACCGTGCTACGATGTGCTGGACTGTCTCAAGGGCATCTTTGCACAGCCTACACCTTGGATCTGATCTATCCTGGCCTCAATGGCTCTTGTACTTAGGGCCTGTTCTTTTGCTGCCATGATTAGTGCCTCTGTGCTGTCTGTCAGGCCAGCGTTTTCCAGCCACAGGTAGGTTTTCTTGATATCAGCCACTTTTTCAATTTGACAGTGGTACATGCCAAGTAGGGGCTTGTCCCTCAAGGCTCACAGGTTGTCTGCTCCTCTTCCTTTATACAGAACTGATTTATTTGAGGATAGGATTAGTGATGCTGGATTTCTATATTTATATGTATAATATTTATGAAATTATTCATTTGTTTTATTATCTATGTATTTACATTGATGATTCATATCTGTGGCTATTGTATGATTTTAACTTTTGCATTTGTCTTTATGCTTATACTTTTGCATGGAGCACCTGTTCCGAAATTAATTTCCCCCTGTGGGTCAATAAAGTATTGTGATTCTGATTCTGTAATTCTATCTAAAGTCGAGTGATCGCAGCTCAATCAAAAATATTCCTGTATAAAAAGGATCCATAAACTAACAAACTACTGCAAATGGGGGCTCAGGAGATGAGAACGTTAGAATTACGAGCATTGCCCAGGGGCACCATGTTGGCGGAAATGATGAAAGTAATGGATGGATGGGTGGAAGTTCTCCTCAACAACATGACAACCTCCTGGTCACAAGCTGCTAATTTACTCTTCATTATGGTCAGTTTCATCCCACTTAGGCAATGTCGTAGTGGAGAGTTGCTGCCGAAAGACGTGTAAAAGCACTGGAATTGTGTCTGAGAAAAATCCCCAAAATAACTCTTTTATGACACCTCTGTTCCACACGGGTGTTATTTGCAGTAGCCTATGTCTAATTGGCCACGCTTGCCTTGTGAGACCCAGAAAAAGAGGACTACTGGGTAATTCGGAGGAAATTTACTCAGCCTAAGAAGAGGAAGTGTCTCGAAACGAGCGTCGCTACAGATGCAAGTGCTTCAGACAACAGGAATAGGAAGTGTGAAGCGGGCATGAAAAAAACAAAACACAAATCCACAGCTCAAAGCGACAGAGCTGTTGCAGGAGCAAACCACAGGGCTTCATGTAAGTGCACTTTTTCTAGTGCAGCTGCATCTCAAGCTGCACGCAGTTCAGTGATCTTCCTCTTGTAGAGATGAGTGACTCACTAGAGAGGACTACAGAATGGCCCTTGCCGCTTGTGGAGGACTCCCACCCAGATGAGGAGAGAGGCAATGTGGCAGACCCCAGTGAGTTACACTGGGAAGACAGCGGCCTGCCGGCGGAGCTGCAGAGGGGGATGGAGACCCTGCGGGTAAACAGAGAACTGACCGATGTGATTCTTTGTGTCGACGGACATGACTTCCCATGCCACAGAGCCATTCTCACCGCTGCCAGTCAGTACTTCAGGTAAAAAAAAAACAAATGCTAATAATCAGATGGGACAATCAAAATCCACTCTAAGTGGACCACAAGTTTTACCGGGTGAATGTCCTTCCATGTACAGGGCAATGTTCTGCAGCAGCCTGAAGGAGAGTCGCGAGGAGCGAATCGAAATAAAAGGGTTGGACAGCGCGATGATGCAGATGCTCCTGCAATATACCTACACCAGCCAAGCACACATCACGTGCTCGAATGTCCAGAGAGTGCTGGAGGCTGCCAGTCAATTCCAGGTAAAGTTAGCTCGACGTTTGTTTTGTTTACGTCCACGTGACTCCGTGCTGATCGGATCCTCAGCTGATTTCAAGAGAAAGAGTTGTGAAACCCTCAGTGAGCAGCCAGTGAAGAAGATGCTTATAAACTTCATATGGTCTCACGATTTAATGCAGTCGGGTTTCTGTCAGCGTGATATCTGTAGCCCATTTCAGCACAGAAGGATTCTTCAGTAGAAACAATTTGACCAATATCAGATTCACCAAAAGCCACTTTTTTTTTAGAGGGGACATGTATGTATGGAAACATCAATTCCATGTCTCAGAGAACCACATTTAAACCCCTCCATCTTGCTCACACGCTCTCAACTGTCATCGGTTTCCCCTCCGCTCAGTGCAACAGACACCTGACTGCGAGACACCAGTGGCTCAAAGGAGGAAGCGAAAGTTGCTGAGTTGTTTACACTCCGGACCCGTTTTCCATAAAAGCTTAAGCATGCTACACAGCTGCATTGCACAACACACCAGGCAGGTGTTTGTGCTCCTGTGCTACGATTGGTTACGATTTCTTAGGGTTTAAGGTGTGTGAGAACTGAGATTAGAATTGACATCAGTTTAAGATTTAGGATGCAGCATGAGATTAAGCAGTGTTGCTGGTGCTTAAGCACTGGATCATTTTCCAATCTTTTAAGGTCCGCAAAAAATGTTGAGCCCTCAACATTTTTTTTTTAATCTTGTGTTGCCATTTCACAGTTAAGTTTAAGTCTTTGAAACTTCGGTCTGCCTGTAAACCAAATTGAACAATGAAAAACGTATGTGTGGCTAAATCAGGGTGCTGAAAACAATAATGCAGGCGTTTGCCTTGTTCCTTGTAGTTCCTGCGTGTGGTGGATGCCTGTGCCGGCTTTCTCAGGAGATCTCTGCAAGTCGACAGCTGCATCGGGATCCTGAACCTGGCTGACAGCCATGCCCTGCTGGCTCTGAAGACCAGGGCCCAGGACTACATCGCCTCTCAGTTCTCGCAGGTTGTCCGGCAGCAGGACTTCCTGGAGTTGCCGGCGGAGTCGCTGGAGACTGTCCTGCGGAGGGACGACCTTGACGTCGATTGTGAGGAGTGTGTTTTTGAGGCACTCGTGCGCTGGACGAGAGCCCGGCAAGATGAACGCCAGCCTTTACTGGCCAGGTTGCTCTCGTGTGTGCGCCTGCCGTTGTTGGAG
Organism: Dactylopterus volitans; assembly: GCA_901007715.1. NCBI lineage: Eukaryota > Metazoa > Chordata > Actinopteri > Syngnathiformes > Dactylopteridae > Dactylopterus > Dactylopterus volitans. The sequence goes on from CAAKHG010033536.1 coordinate 25,087, forward strand.
CCCGCATACTTTGTGGAAAAAGTGGAGTCTGATGAACTGGTTCGTCACTGCGCCGAGGCTTTCCCTCTGCTGCAAGAGGCCCGCACCTATCATCTCTCTGGTAGGGAGGTCAGTATACGGCGGAACCGAAAGAATATACTGTCTAACATAAGCAGTTTTTTTTTTTGCAAATGTTTTTTTCAATTTAGAATGTTTGAAAAATGATTTAATCGATTCTTATAATCACTTAAAGTCATAGAGGTGCATAAAACCGACCAATACTATGTGACACACTTTTTTCAAAGTATGCTATGCGTACACTGTTAAGAGACAACACCTACACCTCAAACAGGAAGTGATCAGAAACATGTTTTGTAGCTCTACAGAATTTCCACCGAGCTCCTGTGTTTCTTACAGACCTTGTTGTCTAGAAGTCGAGAATAGTTGTCTAAACTCTTTATTTCATTTATTTATTTATTTTTGGGCTGCAAGTCCTCCATAAATACATTTCGTTCATTTCTGACCAGGCCTCTCTAAACTGAGTGAGCCCGGATCAGGCTGGTTTCTGTCAGTCCTGAACTGGTGGTGCTGCTGGACATTGTCAGATATTAACAGGCAGCCAGCGTCCTTTTTTTTTTGTCTTTAGTCTGCTGAAGCCAGTTTCCATGGCTGTGCTCCTGCAGAAGAGCTTGGACATCTGGAAACACGTGTCTGCACACAACATTTCTGTCTGCGAGAGACCTCTGTGATGCGTGATGACCAGGTTTTGCCTTGTTGCTATGCTCACTGTTGCCATGGAAGTAGATTTTTAGTTCACTCTATTACTTTTTCACCAACCTCTCTTTTTAGTTCTTGGCTGTTGCCTCAACCAGTCTAATTCCCTCTACGCAGCTGTTTTTGGTTCATCAGTTTGTGTTTGTTATAATTGTTTAATCAGGCACTGGCAAGCAAATACTTGGATTTTTTTTTTTTTTTTTCATCTGGAATATGGTTTGTTGTTGACATTCTCAAGGCAGTATTTCAATATTTGCAAAAGGAATATTTGGTTAGTTACTTGTTAAAAACAGAATGCATTATAAACACCTCAAAGTAACTTTTGCACAGCGCCTTATCTGAAACGCTGAGGCTTCACTGAAGCACTAAAAGGAGCATCACTTTGTTTTCCAGTGGCAAAAGCTAAAGCTTGCTTTCTTTGGTGTGCGGAAACCTCACTCTATGATCTAACTTGTCTTCTTTGCGTCACTGTTTTGTCGTTTCATGTGCTTGTGCTCATGTTCTCATGGGCCTCAGGTGGTCTCTGAGCGAACCAAACCCCGCGTGAAGCACTTTCTGTCCGAGGTGTTCCTCATTATAGGAGGCTGCACTAAAGACGAGCGCTTCGTTCCCACTGTCACCTGTTTGGACCCTCTCAGACGCAGCAGGCTGGAGGTTGCTAAGCTGCCAATCACAGAGATGGAGGATGAGTCCCAAAACAGGAAATGGGTGGAGTTTGCTTGTGTAACCTTCCGCAATGAAGTGTACATATCTGGTGAGCAATGTCACTCAAAGCATTTTTAACTATTTGGCACGGTTAATTCACTAGTTCATCCGGCGGCTAAACTATGTTTGTGCAGGTTTACACAAGATTTGCACAACATCCATTGTTTTTTTTTTGTTTTTTTTAATTTTCCCTATATTATTTACAGTAATTAATGTTTCTGGATGTGTCCAGAATGTAATGAATCTAATGTAACGCCGTTTCCATCAGTGAATTCATAAACTGAAGAAATCAACATAAGATAATATCATCTGTGAAAACAATTGTTTGTGGGTTGTTGTTTTTTTCTCAATTCAGGAACTGATATTCCAGACTTTGTTTCCTTACTGGATTATACATGACTAAACAGAATGATGACAAATGGGGGTTTTTTTTAATCACAGATTTAGTGCTACATAAAAGGTTTTGGGATAAAAGCTGCAGTGTGTGACATTTTTCCTCTAACGGTCGCGGCACTGTAGGTGGTAAAGAGACACAGCATGAGGTTTGGAAATACAACGGCGCCCTGGACAAGTGGATCCAGATCGAACCTCTGACAACCGGGCGCTGGAGACACAAGATGGCAGTCCACCGGGGGAGGGTGTACGCACTGGGTGGATTCGATGGAGTGCAGAGACTCGATTCTGTCGAGGCTTACGATCCCTTTCACAATCGCTGGAAACAGGTGAACGTATATGATAGTGCTGTGTCACGTTACACCAAAGGTTCTTCAAAGCAGCTGCGATTAGTATTGACTTTTACCCCGGGGCATGTCAAAGAGGTCGCGCGTGGTGACAAAAGCGCAGTGAACTCTTTCTTCCTCCGGAGTCGCGCAGCATTTTCCAGTTGCGTCTCAGTCCCAGCCAAAGAAACCAAAAGGCAGGCAGTCAACATAAGTGACAGCTGAGGGGGGCTGTGGAGAATTTAGCAACAAAAAGATGTTTCTCTAAAAAGCCGATGGGAACCATCAATAGCAAAAACGCCCTCAAACTGGAACCCAATTAGATGTTGCGTTTTTGCTAGCTTTGCCTCCCCCAAATGGACAAAATTTCAATGAATGCCACTTAATGCACTTCAGCCTTTTCCCAAACTGCGAGCAATATTCAGCACAGACACTGGATGGAGCCCATGCTCTCTTTTTATGCACAACAGAGAACTGCTTTTAAACAGAACCGCTCACATATTAACTTCCCCCGCTTATTGAGCTGCACTATTTCACATGACCCTCCTGCACTTCTTTTTGCACATCAGGCGGCACCTCTCGCGGTTGGTGTGAGCTCCTTCGCCGCTGCAAGCTTCGACAGATGGATCTACGTGATCGGTGGCGGCCCGAATGGAAAGCTGGCGACTGATGCGGTCCAATGCTGGGAACCTGGGACAGAAGGCTGGGAACTGCGGACGCCAATTCCCATTGAAACTAAATGCACTAATGCGGTCAGCTTCAAGAACTGCATTTATATAGTTGGTAAGCCAGTGATATTAAAGTGATTTCTTTTTTTTTAATTAGGGTTGTGTGTGATACTGACGGATAGTAATCGTATATCACACGGCCTGGTGTGAGGATCTCCATTCGAAGCCTGAGGGAATTGTTGTGGACCCGAGAAAAACTTCAAAACACCTCAACTATCCCTTAGAGTGGCAAGAGACAAGTTTTTGCACAGAGTTATAACGCAATAATAATTTTGCCAAAAGAATTGCACAATGTAACGACTCCAAATATTTGCTTTTATACTGTGTCAGGAAAGATCGCTTTAAGGCCCGTCCGTTAACGCAACAGCTACTGGCTAGTATGAAAATAGCTGTGTTCCCATAAACATGTTTCATGCGCGTTTTGAAGCATCACTTATGGGAAAGATCAAAATTTGGAAAAAACAATTGTAAAAACAAAAAATTATGCCAGCTCGAGGAGGTTTTTGTAGGAACGGATTTAATTTGCCTCAATAGCATTTGAAAATAAGTTGTGACAAAGTAAAAAAAACTTTACATAAGTGACCAGCTGTTTCTACTCTGAGAGAGGAAGGACAATCTCGTTCCAAATTATGACTTCCCATAATGCATTAAAAAAAAAATGGATTCCAAAATATTCAATTTCAGATAAAAAAGCAGCAATGTCAAACAACTACTTTGTGGTTCGTGACCTCTGCTTCCTCTTCTGTGTTTATTGAAGTCAAGCGTAATGTTGCTATATTGGCAACCTTCAAATGAAACTACACGTTGGTGCCTAGTTTCCAATTAATGGAAACACATCTGACTCACATTCAGTCTTGCGACATTTCCAAAGTTCCCCTCAAATTCCCTGATGTCGACTGGGAAAAAAGCCAGCCAGAAACGTTTCCTTCACAATGATAAAATGAAAGCAAAACAATCTTCTCTGTTGCCGCTTGAAATTTGAACGGCCTGAGTGTGTTTTCTGAGTTTGCATTCAGTGCATTTGGTTTCAAACCGCTTCGACCAAAATGTAAATACTCTAATGCCAGAAAATACTCTTGTAGAACCGAGTGTTTTCTAATTTTCCTTGAAGAAACATGTTGCATTTCTTTGTCTACTCCCAGGTGGCGCCATGCACGCCATGTACTGTTACTCTCCCGTGTCAGACTCGTGGTCGCTGGTGACCCGTCTGGGCGAGAGGGCGAGCTGCGCCATCGCTGCCTGTAGCAACAAACTTTTCATCACCGGAGGCCGGGACAACAAGAACCAAGTCATCTCCACAGTGATGTGCTGGGATGTGGAAAGGGAAATGCTGACAGAGGAGTGCGTTCTACCCATGGGTGTGTCACACCACGGGAGCGTGACACTCATGAAGTCCTACACGCACATACACAGAGTGGTACCTGCCTCACAGTGTCAGTGACACATGCGTCTATGGACAGGACGGCCATTTCTGCCGAAATTGAGGCTTGGAAGGAAAAAAAGTAAACATTTTCACCTGCGTTGCAGTGCTCATGCAGTTCATAGGGGCAGCTGTTGAGAGCGTAAATAAATAAAAAGACATAGTGTTTATACTTTTGTGTGGTTGGTCGGCGGCTTCTCTTCGAAAGATAGCTCGTCTCTCTTGTCTTAATTCGTTCGAGGACCCCTGACCTCGCAACAATGTCTCGTCGCACAAAGGCAATCAAACTGGTGAATTAGTTCAAAATTTTATTAAATGATTAATAAAAAAAAGGACAATACTGAAATCATGCAGCTACACTTCAGCATTCTCAATCCTTGAATGAATGCAGCAATGTTTTGAACTTGATTACAAATATAAAAGACAGCCTGGAAATAAATAACGCATGGATGCAAAATTAATAATATCCTTTATTGGGTCTAACAGTGGTAAACATACGCACACACATGTATATTGGGCATTGAAATAATAATGGGAATAATAAAATATGTGTGACGTGTTGGTGGAAAAATTTATAAGCATACAACTCAGAGATGAGCCACAAGAGACCTTTTGAGTACAAATTTAGCATTAGACTTGGAATCGTTGTGACATGATGGGAACATTTGAGAGAAATCACAGACGAACGCGTAAGACATTTGCTCGGATTTAATATCCAAATGGAGGTTTCACGCCTGATTCGTTGCTAAAACAACTAATGTGCTTAAACGGCGACCGGAAGCTCTGCCGGTGTGCCGTGACTGTGCACTCCCAGTAAATTACTTCCACTTTTAAACGACAGCAGCGTCTGATAGATGCACCACCTGCATGTTTTTGTTTTTTTTTACTTTAAAGAACTGGCTCAAGGAAAAATAAGTTGTGGGTGGTTTTTCACCCACAATTTAAAAAAAAAAGGAGTGAACGATTGGACCTATTTGTCCAGACACACCCGCGAGCAGACATTTAAAGATATCTTTATATGTCTATGCCCGCGAGGACCGAATCAGATGAGTTGCAGGTCTCCCTGTGATCTGCTGGCCCTTTATAAGCTTTACTTTCAGTTTAGGAAAGTGCCATTGTAATAGAAAGAAAAAAAGAGTAATTTGTTAATCAGCAATAAGTTTAAATCCTGTTTAAGTTAAAAAGCTTATGAAATAAACATTTTATTCGAGAAAGAGCAAAGCTTAAAAAGACCATAAAATCACTAATTACGAGTTAAAAAACAGTGACTGAAGAGTTAAGAAATGGCTTAAAATTGTATACTCATCAGATGTCTAAGAATGGGTTAAAATGTTGCGCAATCTCGTATTTATTCCATTGTTTGTTTCATTTGTTAAAAACTGAGTTAAAACAATCTCTGTCTTCCACTAAGGAGATCTAGAACTGTCAGAATCGGGGATCGATTATTTTGGTCTGCTTTCTGAAACGGGCCCCAGGCAGATGTGCATTCACATCACAACTTCTTCCTCATATCATTGTCTTTGGGAAACCTTCAAAATGAAAACAGGAGATTTAGGAGAGTCTACACAAAACATTTTACAAAGGGGGGGTCAAGCTTTTAGCAAGTAACGAGAACATCAGTAGAAATGTAGCAGAGTAAAAAGTACAATAATTGTCCTTCAAATTTAGTGGAGTGAAAGTAAAAGCATCCCCCGAAATAATACTCAAAGTACAGATGCACAAAAAAAAGTACTTAAGTACAGTACTGATGTAATACCAGTAATATTTGTTTTATTTCTACAATAGCATTCTTGTGTCCGTTGTAATCTAAGTCACTGTTATGGACTGAGATAAAGTCTCAGTTCATAGCCGGGTGAACACCGGCACTAGACATCGCCTGGCTGGCTGGCCACGATTTTGCTGGTGGACATAAATACAGTACAGTAATATTTTATTCACAAAATACAAACAATAGTAATGTTCAATCTTACTTGGGAAAAGTAAATCCCAGAGCTCTGTTTTCAACGCCCCACCGATAGGAACAGGAATATGCTGCACACTGCTCTGGCATCTTTCTCGTTTCTGCTGCTACGTAGCTAGTAGAATCATGGGCATATAAAGAATCATAGATATATAAAGAGGCTCTGGTCTATGAGTCTGAGTGCTGATGAGTAGAAGGACCGGTTCAAGATGGCGGCCGCATTTCTCGCTCCCCAACAGTCGACGCGGCGTCTACTCTTTATATGTCTATAACTCTGGGGCCCAAAAGCAGGACTCAAACATCCAGGATAAATGGCTGAGCTGGGTTCATCGTATCTTAACATGCATGCTTCAGATTTAAGTTAAATATGTCCTGCAGAGGCAGAGACGCATGCTGAGAATTTCAGTTAAATATTGCCTGCATTGGCAGAGGAATTTGTGGGTTGTTTTTTTTTAATTCAATTTGAATACACTTGGCCTCTTATGTTGTTTGCACTGTATACTGTTTATACGAGCTCGCAGGAAGGCTACTGCATCCATTCATTTGTCTGCTCATTTGTTGTGCATGATTCATCCTGTGTCTATTTCAGTGTGCAGACGTGGGGTGTATTATAAACAGACCTTTGAAGGTACATTTGTTCTTCATTCTCATTCTTCTTGATATGCTTTGATTCCTTGTTTTCTGTCTTGTAGAGTCGCTGTGTGACTTCAGTTCTGAAAGGAACTGATGGTTTGCTTGCTTTGGTTTATCCTTATTATCCTTATTTATATGACATATATAGTCAATGGGAAAATTAAATTATCTAATGATTGCAAAATGAATCATTTATCTAAAATTATTGAAATTAATGATTAATGAAAATAATGACAGTGGGTCGAGTTGAATATGATAACATTGTGTAGTGGGCAGTGGAATAACTATCGGTTTCCATTCGTGGTGACTGCTGACTGAGATAAGGGATGAGATTAAATAGATCCTGGAATTTAGCCTGGTCTGGAGCAGGCGAGCTCCACAGAACAAATCTCCATGGTAACTCATGTTGTAACATATCCTGCTCTCCACTATCCTGCCTTTGTGCAACTGGATCACAGATAAGTTGAGCCGGGATAACCAAGAACTCCCAGCTTAATCCCTTATCCCAGTTTTGTGCCATAAAAAGTCTGATAAAAGTCGCTCCTTCCTCATTGCATTTATCGCTTGGATAGGGAGGAGCTGAAAGAGCTAGAAGACGAGGGCATGGCAGAGTTGCTAATGGTGAGGAACCGCTTACCTGTCAAACCGCTCACCAAGCCAAACCGGCCCGCCCACATCTGCGCCCCCTGCAGCAAGCGGTTCAAGAACAGCTACAACCTGCTGCGGCATCAGTCGGTGCACACAGCTATCGAGCTAAAGGACAGAGCTGCCCGCGAGAAGGAGGGGGGGGTTTAAGGCAGGACGGGGGGAGAAGCAGGCAATTCCTTCTCTCCCTCCTCCACCTCACCCTGCCCCCTCCCACCACCCCGACTGCCACGGACACCCTCCTCCAGCCCGGTCAGCCTGCCAGCCAAAAGAGCAAGGCCGTCTCTGTCTCCATCACCCCGGCAACTGTAACCATGGCTGCGCAGCCTCAACCCATCCAAGCAGCTGTTGTCGTTGAGGGCTCCATGGAGCAGAATCCTAATCCCAGTGCAAACCAAACCGGTCCAGGTAGTGAGGCAGTCTATTTAATCTTGGGAACTGAAAACACACATGCACACACAAGAGAAGCCATAGACTCTCAGTTTGCTGAATGCATAATAGAACGGGAGCAAAAACGGGGAAAAAAGACATAGTTAAAGGTCAGTTGTTGAGCTCACGCTGTCGTGCAGTGTTGATATCATATTTATGCAAATCTGTCTCAAAAGTGATTCTGTTAACACATAACTTGATTGAGAATTACGTGAATAATTATAATCAAATTACTTTATGAGCAGTAGCACAGGTGAAGGATTCGAGTTCTGACAGAGAAGTGGCAGAATTCACTTTGTACAATATCACAGACGAGCAAGTTTAAAGAAGGTTATTGAATAACAAAGAAAATAGGGGCAGGGGGCGCTGACCAGTGTGATGCGGAGGAAGGGGAACACGGGTGTGACCCTTTTGTCCTCTGACTCAGATGACCAGTCAAATTGCTAATGACAGATTGAACACACAACAACCGTAGTATTGAATTATATCAATATACATCGGCTGGGTGGAAAAGTTCTTTGCTGACTAGGCCCGGCACGTTGACATGTCTCGTGTATGAGAAAGATGCCGCTGATGTGCTGGGTTGCAGGTCGGTTTGATGCCGTTCGGGTGATTGCAAAGTCCAGTTATTGCAATGTTCCGTTGGGTTGCCAGTTGATTGTCTTTGCCCGGTGGGAAGGCGGTGAAGTCCTGGCCATGGCTGGAGTCTTGTTTCCTCTGGTGGAGTTAGTCCAGGTTCGGAGTGGAAGTGAAGGTGAGTTGGCTGGATCCCATGGCACAGTGTCCTGGAGAGCTGCCTTCAGTGAGGCCAAGTGGCGTGACTGTTGACTGGCGAGCCACATCCATGAAGGAGGTCAGCATCTCCATTTTTCACTTCTGCTCACCGGCTAGCCTGTGGATGGCTTCCTTAAGGTGAATGATCTTTTTGTTGGCTTTGGTGAGCAATAGGTTAGCCGCGGGTGATTGTGATGTAGCGATGGAGAGAGGCACGTGGACCAAATGGAGTCCTTGGTGTTGAGATGGTAGTGGCACAATGATATCAGCTTGGAATCCTCCACGGAAGCAAGAACTTACTGGCAAGGGCCCATAAACTGGGCACGATGAGGAGTTTAGGCCTCCAGCCAGAGGCCTCAAAGATTAAAGCCTTGTCTCCTAGCAAATGTAAAATTAAATACTTTGGGTCTCAAATTCAATATTAAAACATTTGTTTGTTACAATTAGCAAAACAGTACTTAATATAACATGTTAGCTTTAGCTGCTATGCTAACAACAAGCCGGGCTAAGCACAGCACCGATCGCTCCAGGATCAAAAGTATTAAAACGCTCAGAGAAATGAGTGATCAATGAGTGATCTCGGGCTGTGATATATATATATATATATATATATATATATATATATATATATATATATATATATATATGAAACATGAAGGTACATTTTTAAAAAATTAACATTTTGATAAAAAAAAAACATGTAAGTAGCTACAGTTGTCATTTGGAGAACCTGTAAGAACTTTGGAACACACACTGCTGTCATTATTGATGCCTCACATGACATGAAACTAAAATTTTTTCTTTACCCGTGCTCCTCTGTGAAGAAGCAAACAAGAGGGAGTTGATGGATCCGTCAGAAGGTGCGTTGAACCATGTGTCTGCATGTTTACATTGGTCAGTTTCACATGGAGGCCTATGAACAGCGATTGTTTTAATAATCACTTAATCTGACAATTACAGTTGGATTGAATTTGCTTTGTCTTTAGAATTGCTTGTTTTTGTTTTGAGTCTTTTTTTGTTTTGTATTTTGCTGAACCACGAATCATCCACTGTTAAATCCTTTGTATTGCAATTAGTGGTGTGACGTGATTAAAAAGATTGATCTAAATAATTAGAGGCTTTGTATTTGATTACGGTAATATTGATTATTCACCGTTTGATTGAATAGCAATATTTGACATAATAAGCAAAGTTTTTCAATTAAATTTAATTTTAGTTGCTACCGAAATCAATGAATACAGATGTATGTGAACCTAAACAAGAAAATTCAATCAAAATTGTTTATTTTCTATCATGTAATATATTCACAGATTAGTGCAAAGTGCAATTGTAGCCATATTGAACATTTTAAAAGATTTTTCTCAACTCATGACTTTAAGTGTATTGAAAATATATATATTATATTTTTTATTTCAAGTAAAGAACAGAGGGAACCCTGACCATTGAAAAGGGTAAACAGAACATCTTTGGCAAAGTAAACGAGCCAACAGATTAGTATAAAGTGCCATTTCACGTATTTTGGCTCTTAGCCCCGTCGTTGTTGGACTGTGGGCTGGTGACGCCGCTTGCTTGCACCAGGACTGTGGACGCTAACGTTAGCTCTGACTAGCTACAGTGCTCGTGCTCGATGTAGCATGTTTCACGATGAGGTGATTCCGCAGGATTGAATAACTTCTACATTTGTCATTTAGAGATCCAACCTTCTTACAGAACTACCAGAAGTATGAATGTAAACCTGCAGGACTGTGTTTTGTTGAAATGCGACTGAGCCATGAAACCTCCAATTTTAAATCCTTTGTATTACAATGTACAATGTATTGATGTGTAAAGATACTGACATCAATTTTTATGCCATCCATGGCTCTCATTTAAAAAAATTTGTCAGCATCTTAGTAATGCGTGTATTAAATTGTTTTTTCTGAAAGTCTCAAATGTTTTTGATCTGTTTTACGCTCTCTGATGGGTGACATTACATTTTGTGTTTCTGTTGCGTGCGTCAGGGTAAAATGGGGGAGGGTTAGACCAAAGTATGCAAATGTTACACCTTGCAACAGCAACAACTCTTCCCTCCAGTCAGCACGTTCAAGCTTGGATCTTGAGAAGCACTGAACATGCTCACAACCAGGAGGAAGCCACGGACTCTCAATGTTCTGCTGTTGTCTTATTTAGGAGGTTTTCCAGGTTTAAGCTACAGGCACATTTATCAACACTTTTGTTGTTGCTGTTAGCCCGATTCTTTCATTGGGGGCCCAAGAGCAAACCGGAGAAATCTGCTGTTTCCAACAGAAGTATTTATTATGGTCACAGGTAAAGCTTTGCAGCGCTGGGCTCAGAGTGATGGAGCTCTCACGAGAACTTGTCGGAGTGAGCCCTGAATACAGGAAATAGTTCACCGGTATCTTCTTGGGCTGGGCCTGCCTTGAACAGAGGTCGGACTCGGACGCGACTGAATGTAATTGGCCAGTTACCAGTGACGCGGACCGGCTGACCACTATCCAGGTGTTGTCCTTAGAGTGTGTGAACAAAGTGCGCCAATGTGGTCTGGTAGACGTGTATCTAATGCAGCAGACATAATAAAGAAAAAGTCTAAAGTCTACTCTGTCCCCGTTATGCAGACTGGTTCAGACTAGTTATTCTATCTCATAGGGCAAGAACATACAAGGACATACAGTGTCTAATCGGGTATAAGTACAACTCAGGGACATAGACTCAGTGGAAAAATACAGGGTGAGCATACATAATGTCCCAAAACAAAGCCAATTATAACACTGCCGTCCATAAAACAAGTAAATATGTGCTGCAACTGTAAAACAGTTGGTTTAAATCACACTGATGCTTTACTTGCAGTGGCAATAGACACGTTCTGACTCATCGTTATGTCATAAAAGTTGATCGAATAATATAGTGGATATAGAATAATGACGCCAATAGCATTTGCAGTATTTCCCTGCAAGCCTCACTTTCACTTTTTTTTTTAGCTGTAGCAGTGAAGCTCACTTTACTTCACTCTCCTGAATGTGACACCAGTGTTACCAGAGGCTACGCTTAGCAGCCAGAAACTTTTTTTTTGTTTTGTTTTGTTTTTTTTAATATAACTGAACCATGAAACACCCACTGTAAAAATCCTTTGCATCACATTGTTAGGTGTATCGATGCAGAAAAGATACTGACACCGATTTTTATACCAGTTGTGGCTTCATGGCTCTTCACAGCATCAACTTCTCCGTCCAGCGAGCAACGTCACCCTGTTCCCAAGACAAACCACAAGGAGGTCACGGAATCCAAATATTATTAAGGATGTTTGACCGTTTTAAGCTGCTCAATGTTCTGCCGTTCTCTTATCTAGGAGGCTTTCCTGTTTTAAGCTATACGCATTTAGAAAAACACTTTCATCGTTGCTGTCCGCAAAATGTGTAAATATGTGCCACAGCTGTAAAAAATGTGGGTTTAAAGCACACTGATGGGAAAAAAAAGTGTTGTTTGCTGCTATTATTCATGAAGCAAAAATGTCTGTGCTATGATGAGTGTCAATCGACAAGTTTGGACTCATTATCATTTTGTAGTAAATGTTGATTGAAGAATATCATGGATATACTGTAGAATGTCCCTGCCACTAGATGTCCCTGTGCCTGTTGCTGGTTTCTGTTTTGTCTCGCAGGATCTGGGTCACAGTGGAGGGTCTTCAACAGGCTTATCAGCCACACCTGGGCCTGGTGTGGTTTGCTATATAAAGCCTACGTGTTCCCCGGTTTCGCTCTCTCTTCCCTCATGGACACAGCTGCTGTTTTTGTTTTGCTGTTTCCCACCCACGCTTGCATTACTGATACTGACTTCCATGTTTCTTACGTGAGTCATTATTACTTTTTGGAAAATGAAATGGCGGGTACTACTTGCAACTCGGTCTGGTCTCCCATTTTTGTTGTGGCCTAGGAGCCAGGCTGTGACAAGCTATTTAGCAGTGAAGCTCACTTTACTGCATGTTCCTGAATGCAACATCAGTGTTGCCAAAAGCTACCCTTAGCAGCCAGAAAATGAATCAGTACCTGCGTGAAAAACGGGACCAGCTTGAAACATTTACCTCAATGATAAAGCGAGAATCCTCTCTATTGCCACTTGAAGTGAAATAACAGCAAGTGTTGAAATAACACTTCACAAGTTGGACCACAGCCTGGACCACAGTTGACCACATTTCTGGGGGATGAACACCCGTGATGAAGTTTACACTTTTGAAGTGAGCAACCCCCCTGACTAGGTAAAGAGGCACATTCACTGCAAGAGTTGGTAAGAGTTTGTATGTAGCTGTCACATCTACCTCATGTTTATTGTTCATGTGTCTTTTGAAACCAAATTGGGCTTCATGAATAAACATTTCCCCACCGCTGTTAAAGTCACTGCGACTATGAAGCAGTGACTTTGATATTTCAGACTCAAGCGTGTATTGTTGCCAAGAGTGTGTGTTGGAATGATGCTTGAAAGGAAAAAAAAAAAGTAAATGTTTTCACCCGCGTTGCAGCGCTCAGTTCATGTGGGTGGCTGTTCAGAGTGTAAATGAATAAAAAAGACATAGTATTTATACTTTTGTATTGTTGGTTGCTGCGCTTTGAAAGGTAGCGTGTCTTGTCTCATTTTGTTTGGGAAACAATAACCATACAACGATGTCTCATGAAACAAAGTGAATCTATCGCTGGTGAATTAGTTTGAAAGGAAATTAAATGAGAAAAATGGTGAACAATACTGAAATCATGCAGTCAGACCTCAGCCTCTCAATCCTTTGTTGCATGAATGCAGCAATGCTTTGAAATTGATTTCATAGAAATATAAAAGTAAGCCAGGAAATAAATCACGCATGGCTGTAAAATTAATAACATCCTTTATTGGGTGTAACGGTGGTAAACATAAGCACATTAATGTGTATTGGGCATTGAAAGGATGAAGGGAATAATAAAACATCTGTATGTCAAAAAAAAAAATCGTTTTTTTGACCATTGTGACATGTATTTCTTTTTTTTAAACATTTTTGCAGTAAATGCTAAAAACAAAAGCCTCATTTTCTCGTTGCTAGACTGACTTCAAAATGTGGTACAAAAGAACTTTGAACGAAACGCCGTGCCACTACACATGGCACAGAGGAGACCATGTGAGACATTTGCTCTGATTTAAACTCCAAATGGTGGTTGCATGCCTCATTTGTTGTTTTGGTTGTGTTCATGTACGTAAACAACACCCTCCTCATGGAGATTGGAGGTTCTCAGGTACACTGTGACCAGCGTTGCCAGACGTAAGATAATTATTGTATTTGCACAATGGTGGAAAAGAACTATTCTGCCTCTGGCCGCCTCAAAGATGAATTTCCGAGTGTTACGTCTTTGTGCGAGTGAGGCCTGCAAACAGCTTTGTCACCGGCGTGGGGATTTAGCCAGAGACACGCGGTCTATGGATATTTTAAAAACAGTGTTAGGCGTGTTGCAGAGCTCCGTGAATTTCAAGCGTTTTGTCATGTTGGACCCCACAAAACACGCAGGCCTTCCCAGACTCGATGGCTGTCATTAAACAAAGTTTAATGACACTGCATCTCCAAGCAGTGGGATGCTCTGGAACTTTTTATTTTTTATTTTTTTCCACAGACCACTGGTTTGATGCCAGACTGAAAGCAGCATCACTACTTCTCGAAATGGGCCCTGCCAAAGTTTGCAGACCCTAATCGGTATTTTCATTTTGAAGAAGTGGCGATTACCTCACATGAATGTGTGAAGCCCTTCGCCGATATCTCGCTGACCTTAATGGAGAGAGAGACTTGTGTTCTACACACACTCACTGAACCAGATCAATGTCAATGATGTTATGCCACTCAACATGATGTATACGGGTGACAGAGTGATGCAGCCAAAGATCCCTTCAGCCTCCCCGACACAGTCCACAGTGCTCGGTCAAAGTTTTCTTTGTGTTGCATGCGGAGGAATTAAACGCTTTGACTTCGATGACTTTCTCATGACCCATATCATGTGCCTCTCGAACCGTCCGCCGAGCACAGTCAAAAAAAAAGTCCGCTCAGAAACCATCGAGCGGCCATTGAGCGGCCTGGGCCTGCTCTGCGTGTTCTCAGGACATTTAGTAACATGCTTAAAATGATAAGCTGTTAGGGTCAAAAACATGTCAAATCAAAACTAAAAAAAAAAAAAAAAAAAAAAACAGATTTTTGGGGGTCGGTTTTCACCTATCAGAGGCATTTTAGTATTTGTCTGGGTGGACTGATTGATTGTTTATTCCTGGTGTGTAAACGGATTTATGATTGTGATACGGAAGCCGTGTGGAGGATGGCGAACTGCGACCGGTCCTCGGGGCTGTCGAGTGCACCGCGCCCTCCGCGCCGCCGGAGGCCGCTGTTCTGCCAGATTGCGCCTCCATCTCCACCCTTCAGATTCAGACCTTGTTCGGCTCATTTTAAAGGTATACGCTTTAATGTGCGCCGCCACGATCGTTTTATTTTTTTTTTTATTTTTTCATTAAAGCAGGTGGTCTCGAGCCGGGATGCAAACTGCTCATTCGCCTCGAAAATTCGGCCATTTCAAGCCGAAGATGTGAGACTTCCACACTTCCCACTTGGCACCGGACTCCGGCTCCCTTTCACTCCCGGGAGCTGGAATAGTTTCGTTTTTCGCGCGATAGATAAGCGGCGCCGCCACGACCGAGACCACAACCGAGCCGGACGCTTTTTTTTTCTTTTAAGCCTGCCTGGCTCAAGGAAAAACAACTTCTAGGTGTTTGTTTTTTTCACCTGACAAGGAGTGACTGAACTTTTTTTTTAATCCAGCGATACCTGCGAGGTCTGGATCGGTGACTCCCCTGCAATGGCCAACCGACTCTTCCTGGCCTGTGTCATCTGTAGGTTGAGTTTAGGTGAGTTTGCCTCCCCCCCCCCTTTTTTTTTAACTCCATTAAAAGTTAAAAGTTACCGGCCGAGCCCAGCATGTGAAGCTAAATGATTTAGCTGTTAAAAGAGTCGGGAGTCGACGTTCAGCCGCCGACTTCACCTGACAGACCCGAAACTCGGTCGTCTTCGGACACACCGTCAGTATGCTGAAAGTGTGCTTGCGTGTGTGTGTGTGTGTGTGTGTGTGTGTGTGTGTGTGTGTGTGTGTGTGTGTGTGTGTGTGTGTGTTGTGAACAGAGGTCCAGAA